>BQNB010134247.1:0-18339 GCA_026074375.1 Tanacetum coccineum | reverse complement strand
TGAAGTCTGCTTCTACTCCAGTTGATTTAGAAAAGCCTTTAGTCAAAGATGGAGATGCTGATGATGTTGATGTATATCTATATAGATCTATGATTGGGTCTTTGATGTATCTCATAGCATCTAGGCCAGATATTATGTTTGCAGTATGTGCATGTGCCAGATTCCAAGTTACTCCAAAGACATCACATCTCTTAGTTGTAAAGAGAATTTTTAGATATTTGAAAGGCAAACCAACTTTAGGCCTTTGGTATTCTAGAGATTCTCCATTTGAAATAGTTGCTTATATTGATAGTGACTATGCTGGAGCCACTCAAGATAGGAAGTCAACAACTAAAGGTTGTCAGTTTTTAGGAAATAGGTTGATATCATGGCAGTGTAAGAAGCAAACTATGGTTGCCACCTCTACAACTAAAGCTGAATATGTGGCTGCTGCTAGTTGCTGTGGACAAGTACTCTAGATTCAAAATCAATTGCTGGGTTATGGGTATAATTTCATGAATACTGTCATTAATATCGATAATAACAGTACTATCTGCATTATTGAAAATCCTGTTCAACATTCTAAAACAAAACATATAGAGATTAGGCATCATTTTATAAGAGATTGCAATGCTAAAAAGTTAATACAAATGGTTAAAATTCATACTGATTATAATGTTGTAGATTTTCTTACAAAAGGTTTTGATGCTGGAAGGTTTTAGTACTTGGTCTCAAGTATTGGAATGCTTAATCCTTAATGTCTATATCTCTCTATGTCTTTGAAAAAGTTTTGTAGATGATTAGCACTGGTAGTCAAAATTAATACTGCTAAACAAGAAAATGCTTTGGATTGTGTTTTTCTTAGTTTTGGACTAACACTTGCAGGATAAGCAAGCAGTATGATTAAATTTGATGATACCAATTGTGAAGTTTGCTATAAGAGATACTGCTGATTGCTGACCTCTGAAGTATTGTTTGAGGGGAGGTTTAACAATTCTTAACTTTTATTCATGGGTTATGCATAAATATGGATCCTCATGAATTCTCACATGTCTATCTAGTCATTTATAGTGTACTTGTGATAAACAGAGGCATGTTGTTGTATAATTATTGAAGACAGAGTTAAAACTATTAAGGAATATATTAATACTGCTAAGTATATTTAGTACTATTGGTTATACTTAAGACTGTTAGTTAAAACTGTTAGTCATGATTAAAACTGTCAGGCAAGTCAAAAAGAGGTCGGGACACTAAGGTACCTCAGTCTGGTGGTCCCCCTGAAAAAGGTTGGTGATGAGGCTGTCCATAAGGAGTTGGGTAACAGAATAGAAAGGGCTGCCACTACTGCTTCTAGCTTAGAAGCAAAGCAAGATAGTGATAACATCAATAGGACCCAATTCATGGCAACACTTAATGAGCCAAATCATTAGGGAATTGGTTCAAGTAGTGGTCCCAGGTGCCAAGATACCATATTGGGGGTGTAGATGCTCAAACTAGGTTTGAGACTACATCTAAACAGTCTAATGATCCACCTCTCTCAAGAGTTAACACACTTGGAAGTGGGGAGGACAACATGAAACTAATGGAATTGATGGCTCATTATACAACACTGTCTAAATTGGTGAGAAAAAGAATAGAGAGATTTAGTGAGCTGAAAAACAGACAGAGAATTGTGTGATAAAAACAAAAAGAGTGAATTGGTGAGCAAAACGAATTGAGAGATAATGTGATAAAAACAGAAAGAGAGATTGTGAGAGTCAAAATTGGTGATGGAAAAGATTTTTGGACGAAATTGAAGTTAAAACTGGTCTCTCCATGTTTTAGTACTGCTGGGCTTAGAGTTAGTACTACTAGACTAATTTTAGTACCGCTGGGTGACCGTTAGTACTGTTTGAGCCATAACAAAATTTCCTTCTCTAAATATAGCCGTTGTGAAATTTCCGCCAACTACTTCGTCTATAGGTTTGACTAATTGGAGAATTCATGATCTTTCTATAAACATAAGATTTCTTCAAGATAAGTACAAATCTTAATCAGTCGGTGAAATTTTAAAACCTTAAAAACTCTCTTATCTCAATTACCTCTACCAAACACTCATACTCTCTCACACGACCATATCCCAGAACCTTAATTCACTTTCTATTCATCAAATGGCGAGTTTGGAATTTTGTGACAAGCACAACATGGTTGCCTACTTAGAGAAGTCAGAAGGAAGTGAGGGGTTTCATCAAATCATTGATTTTCTAACTGCAAGTCACATCAAGAATGGCCTCACTGAATGCCCAACCCTTTATGCTTCTCTTATAGAACAATTTTGGCAAACTGTTGCTTTGAGCACAACTGAGGATGGGCTTAGGGGAATCACTGCTACCATAGATAGGAAGGTCAAGGTATTTGTTTCTGAGGCCTCAATTAGAAGACATCTCAAGCTTGAAGATTATGATGGTATTAGCTCTCTCCCTACTGCAGAAATTTTTGAGCAACTGGCTCTCATGGGGTATGCAATCACTTCTGATAGCCCAACTTTTCAAAAGGGATATTTTTCCCCTCATTGGAAATTCTTCATTCATATCATTCTCCACTGTTTGAGTCCTAAGAAGAATGCTTAGGAGCAGTTTAGTAGCAATATAGCTACTGCTATCATTTGCCTGGCAACTAACCGTACCTTTAATTTTTCCTACTTAATTTTTGAGGCCATGGTAAAGAACTTAGATAGTAAGTCAAAGTTTTTGATGTATCCCAGATTCATTCAAATCTTTTTGAACAAACGCAAAAGAATGATTTTCCCTCATAAGAGAACCTTTCTTACTCCTACCCTTACACAAAAACTGTTCAGTAATATGAAAAGGGCTTCCAAGGGATATTCTGGGGTGGACATTCCACTATTTCCAACCATGCTCACTACACCTGAGTCATCTCCTTCCAGAATAACATCTTCACCATCCTTATCACCCTAAACACATTCATCAACCTCACAACCACCATCTACACTGCAATTTAACCAAACTACACCTGTTATTGAGGAGGCTGCTCCAATGCCCCATTAATCACCTCTCCAAAGTGTTCACTCACTTAGACGTGATAAGGGTAGTTTATCACTTAATGAATTAACGGTTCTCTGTACCTCACTGTCCAAGAAGGTTGAAAGCATGAAGTCTGAATTAAAGCAAACAAAACAGACCTTCCATGCTGCTCTTACAAAGCTGATCAAAAGGGTAAAGAAGTTAGAGCAGACAATCAAGATAAGCCAAGCTAGGAGGAGAGCCAAAGTTGTCATCTCTGATACTGAGGAAGATGAGGAGGATCCTTCCAAACAGGGGAGGAGTTTGATTAAAGAACTGGACTTAGATGTTGGAATTTCTTTGATACCTACACATGCTGCAGATCAGGGAGGATTGATGATACTCAGATTAGTGATCAACCTGAAGAGCAGTTAGGTGTTTTTAGTGCAGATGCAGCTAGAAGAAGACAAAGTGTAGAAAATGTTCATACTTACACCAGAAGAAGTAGATTAGTTAGTACTGCTGATGTTAGCACTGTCAGTGAATTGGGTAGTACTGCTGGTGTAAAAGCAAAGGATAAAGGAAAAGCAATTATACAAGAGTTTAAGCCTCCAAAGAAAATCAAAAAGAGAGTTCAAGTTCAAATGATTGTTGATGAGGAATTATCTAAGAAGGCATTTGAGGAAGAACAAGCTAAGTTCAAGGTAGAAGAAGAACAAGAGAAGTCTGATTTTGAAACAGCTCTTGAATTACAAAAGCAGTTGGATGAAAGAGAAGAAGTTGTAGCTCAAACTCATGATATTGATTGGAGTGACCCTGCTGTGCTAAGACATCATACACTTCAAAATAGACCTTTCTCTATAGCTGAAGTAAGGAAGAACATGTGTATGTATTTGAAGAATCAGGGAGGATACAAGCTGAGTCATTTCAAGGGAATGAGCTATGAAGATATTAGACCTATATTTGAAAGAATATAGGATCAGAATCAAGCTTTTGTACCTAAAGATTATGAGATTGAAAAGGAAGTAATGAAGAGATCTGGATTTGATCTTCAACAAGAATTTGTTAAAAAAGATGAAGCGTCAAGTTTTACTCAAAAGCAACCAGCTAGAGGAAGTAGAAAGAAATCACTTACAAGGAAAAGATCAAGATAAACTCTTAGTGAAGAAAGTGCTAAGAAACAGAAGCTAGAAGATGATACTAAGAAAGAAGAACTTCAGTTTACTAACATTGTTTCCAGAAGATGAAAGCTTAAATATTGAATCATTGGCAACAAAGTATCCAATAGTTGACTAGGAGACACAGATTCTAGCAAATGATAAATACTATTATCAAATCAAAAGAGCAGATGGAAGTGTTAAACATTACAAGATATTTAGTGCAATGCTTTATGATTTTGATAGGCAAGATGTGATGGAATTGTACAAATTGGTCAAGGAAAGATTTCAGACAACAAGTCCAGAAGGTTATGACTTATTGCTTTGGGGAGATCTGAAGACAATGATTGAACCAAATGAAGAAAATGAAATATGGAGAAATTAATAAGACTGGAATATGATAAACTGAAAGTTACATAATTTTTGTAGAGTTCATGTGCTTTTAATGGATACTGGTTTTGTGATTCACATAATGGTAGAAAAGAAATATCCTCTGTCACAAGATACTCTTTCAAAAATGTTGAGTAGAAGGCTAGAAGTTGATCATCAAAGTGAAATGGGTTATGAGCTCATCAGTTTTGTCAAGTCACAAGTACAGCAATAGAAGAGTGTTTGGAAGCATCCTCAGCAGACTAGACTAGAAGATTTGTAGTTATCTTGTAAAGGACTCCTTGGTGTATAAAAGGAGATCCTAGGTTTTGGTTGAAAACACATCTCGATAGACACATTTATAGCTTCAAGGTTGTAAACCCTAGTACTAGATAGAGTACTCGTATTATTCATCATAATAATATTGAAGCTTTTTAGTTATATTCATTTTTCATTCTACCTCATCACAGTTTACTATTACATTCATATTTATCTAAGTACTAAAGAGTAGATTCCACATACTCTTAGTATCAACAAAGTTTCTAGCATAGTTGTCTTGAAACTATTCAATACAACTAACCCTTTTACAAGGTTTGCAAGATCTAGTTGGGATCAATAGTTTTTTCTTGTTGTTTAGATTTAACAAAATCTTTCTTAACAATACTAGGTCTAACAGTTTTCTTTTCAGTTTTAGGCTAAGACGCATCCTCTTCCTCATCATCTGACACCCATTCTTCAATACTTGGGGAATCATCATACTTCCTAACTACCTTAGGCTCTTCTTCACTAGACATAGCTTTAGAGTTTTTAACTACAGGCTCATTAACAAACTCATCTAAACCAATAAAAGATAAGTCAGGTGTTGGAGGCATAAAATTTCCTGTGTAGGGAGGTGGAACTGCATTATAATTTTCATAGCCTAAACCTTTCTTGCAATTGTCAACTATCTGACACTCTATGAGCTTGTTTAAACTTTTAGATGCATGTTCAAATTTATCTACATTAAGTTGAATGCCAGCTTTTTATTTTTGAACTATTTCAAGCTTCTTCCTAAGCTCTCTAATAGTTATTTCTCCTATATGAATTTCAAATTTTAAGCCCTTAATATCTTGTAAATAAATAGACTCGTTTGCTTTATAAACTTCAAGTTTTTCTTCCACTGACTCTAAACCTATCTTATAACCTAGAACCATTAACTCAGATTTCTTTAAATCTATTAATAGTTGATCATTTTAAGATTTAAGAAGTTCAACAGTTTCCAAACAAGATTTTGAACAAATAGAATCATTGGATACCTCTGAGTCAGGACTTGAAGATGAGTAAGCCATGAGTGCATAATTCGGCCCTTCCTCTGCCTAATCACTCTAGTCATATCCACCAAGACCATCACATGACACCAAAGCTATAGAAGTAGATGTTTCCACAGGCACACTCCTTCTTGAGCTTTCCTTGTTCTTGTTGTCTTGATTTCTTGGAGCTCTGCACTCCCTAGCAAAATGTCCCCTCTTATTGCAGTTTTAGCACTCTACTTTGGACTTATCAAAACCAATAGTCTCATTTCCATTAACAATAAGCTTCCTTCCTGCATTCTTCAAAAACCTTCTTGCCCTTATAGTCAACATGGCCATTTGCCATCTCAAATCCATCTCTTCCATGTCATCTGGATGGATTTATTGCAAGTCCTCATGTATAAGTTGAGGACTATTTGGTTGACTAGCAAATAATGCACAAATAACATCATCACTCAAGTTATCAATATTTGTAGAGTTAGCAGCATTAACTTGAGTGCTAGCAGTAGAAACTCCATGAGCAGTATTAACTGCTTCATTAGTGCTGCTAGTGTTGTTATTTGAAGAGGACACAAAAGCTATGTTCTGTGTGCTTGAACTTGAGCTAGACATCCCTTTAGCTTCTGGTTCATACACCTTGAGGTTGTTATAGAGATCATCCATGCTCATTGTATCCAAATCAGCTTTATTCCTCCATACAACAGCATATGTGTTCCACTCAGGTGACAAACTTCTTAATAACTTTTGATTAACATCTTCTTGTTAAAGCTTTTCATCCAAAAGCTCCAACTGACTCACAAGCTTTTGAAGCCTGTCAAAAGTTTGATCAAGCACCTCTGAGGTTGGAGCAGTGAAGTTTTCATATTGTTTCTTTAAGAAATTCCTTTGAGTCTTTCTTGTGGCTGCATTCCCACCAAATCTCTTTTCAACAGCTTTCAGTAACTTCTTAGCATCCTTTATAGAGTTAAACTTTAACTGATGTTCATTGGGAATGCCCATCATTAAAGTACTTCTAGCTTTCACCTCTAATCATCTCTGAGCCTTTTCTTCAGCAGTTGTAATAGGCATCTCTGTCATAACTCCTTTCATAATTTTTATTTTTCGCAAGGTTGCACCATTCTCTATGACTTCTCATAGTGCATAGTCTATCATCTGGATATATTGTTCAATTCTCATCCTCCATATCTCATACTCACCAAGTTTGAGCATGGGAACTTTGGATGCAGCCACTATGTTTGCAGAATCTTGATCCATATCTTTTAGCAAAAACAGGTTTTGCTTATTTACAGCTTCTCAACAAGCTCTGATACCACTTGTTGATCCCACTTCAATAGATCAAATTCCTTAAGCTTGTTTAAGGTTTAGTTATATTAGATAAATCAAACACAACTATAGTAGAAACTGTGTTTGAATGTATTAAAGATTATGCGGAATCTAATCTTTAATATTAAAAAGAATTATTAATGAAACAGTAATTCAATGAACATATAATTCAACAAATAAGCTTCAATATTATTAATGATAATAATATGAATACTATCAAAGTATTAGGGTTACAAAGACCTTAAAGCTATGAATTATACGTCTAGTTGTATATCAAACTCTATGCCCTAGGACCTCCTTTTATACACCAAGGAGTCCTAGTCGGCTTACAATACTTTCCTAAGATATCCATAATCTTTTCTATAAACAAATAACTTAATACATATTATATAAGCAGTACTAACTTATTAACCTCAACAGCATTAACTTATCTCTGAGCAGTCTTAACCTTGAGCAGTACTAACATTCACTAGCAGTAGTAACTTTGTACTAGCAGTAGTAAACACTTAGCATATTTTCTTTGAAGTTCATGCGCAACACTAAATCCAGCTGAGCAACATTAACACAAACATGAGCAGCAGTAATTTAAACAACATTAAGAAGACTTTTAATCGCAACAAGTATTATTTCTATTTAAAGCTTCAATTTCATTATTTATTGCTTCAATCCAGTTAGGATTTTTAACAGCTTCAAAATAAGAAGTAGGTTCACTAGATTTATTAAGATTTATGGAAAAGCAGTAATTTGAAGTATTTAAATTGGTGTAAGTGACATATTTCTCTAAGCCATACTTCTTACTACTGTTAACCACATAATCATTAAACTTAGCAGGCATCTTTGGAACCCTACTAGATCTTCTAAGATCAGGCTGCCCTTGACTAATTTTCTGAGGCAAATTCCCTTGAGCAGGAGATTTAGAATTAATGTAAACATTTCCCTCAGAGGTAGAAGTTTCATCTATAGAAGTTGCAAATTCATCCTCACACTCATCAGCATTGCTAGAGAAAGAATGATCATTGCTATCATTATAGGGTGTATCATACACTCTCCTATCATCATTGGGACTTAAAGAAGTTTGGAAATCAGAATGCTTCTCATCAAAAAAGTTTAGACCATTGACATTATTATCAGAAGACTTAGAAAAGATACTTTGTTCTTTTTGAAGACTATCAATCATTTTAAAAGGAAAAATATTTTCATAAAACTTTATGTCTCTTGAATAATAAATCATTTTTGACTCAAGGCTGTAAACTTTATAAGCCTTTTTTGTTGTAGAGAAACTAATAAGAACATATTTTTCAGACTTGGAAGAAAACTTATCAGAATTATTAAGAATAGATGAGAAACACAGGCATCCAAAACTCCTTAAATGACAGAGTTTTGGTTTAAAACCAAACACAAGCTCAAAAGGAGATTTGCCGTTAAGAACAGAAGAAGGAAACCTGTTAATAAGATAAGCATCAGTCAAGACACATCCAATCCACATATTTAAAGGAATACCACTTTGAAACAAATGACTTCTGGCAACATTAAGAAGGTGTATGTGCTTCCTCTCAGCAATTCCATTTTGCTAAGGAGTGTAAGCACAAGAAGTTTGATGAATTATACCAAGACTGTTAAACAATTCAGCCATTTTATTATTTACAAATTCTGAACCATTGTCAGACCTCATAGTTTTAATATTGCACTTGAACTGATTAAGAATCATATTAATGTAACTAATAAAATGATAATATACTTCATCTTTAGTTTTTATAAGATAAATCCAAACAACCTTGGTATAATCATCCACAATGGTTAAGAAATATCTAAAACCATCCTTACTAATCACCTTATAAGGTCCCTACAAATATAAATGGATTAATTCACCAATTTCAGTGGTATGATGATCACTAAAAGGAAAAGGCTCTCTAGTTTGCTTAGCCTTGTGACAGATGTCACAAGGAGACACATAAGAGTCTTTAGTGAAATTAAGATCATGCTGAAGCATACTAACAGCTTGATTAGAGGGATGACCAAGTCTAGTATGCCACATAGACTTAGAAATGAAACAAATAGCAGATAGATTACCTATAGTCTGACTATTAAAAGATAAGGGATAGACATAGTCAAACATATAGATGCCACCATTTTTTACTACCAGTCCCCACAATTTTGTTTTGATGCATATCCTGAATAAAACATTTAGTTTCAGTAAACCTTACAAACATTCTGCTATCTCTGATAAGCTTATTCACAGAAAGCAAACTCACACAGTACTCTAGAACCACCAACACATCAAACAAAACAATTTTATCAGATAGTTTAAAATTTCTAACATATTTAATTTTTGGAAGAGTCCCATTAGGATGACCTACAGTAAGGTTTAAATCAGTTATATCAATAACTCCAAACATATTTAATGTGGAAATAGTCATGTGTTGATTGGCTCTAGAATCAATGATCCACCCCAAAGTAACTTTATACATCACAGAGTTACTATTATAAATATTTTTGAAGTTAAGATTAAAAAAGACATTGCTATTAAAGAAGGTACCCCTACCTGCCATATTGGCCTGAACATTTCCTGAAGGTGCTTCATTGATAAGGTTCATCAATTTTATCATTTGTTCATTAGTAAAGGATAATGAAGCACCTTTCTCAGAATATGAAAAAACAAAATTAGCATTAAAGGTCCTAGGACCATTAGACTTAGGTCCAATATTCTTATTATACCCAAGAGGATACCCAATAATATCAAAACATCTGTCAACAGTGTGACCAACCTTTCCACAGTTTGTACAATGCAAGTTAGGGTTAGGTCCTCTATTATTAGTGGAATTTCTAACCATTTTGTTATTATCAAATTTTTTGTTCCCATTTTTATTCCATGAATTAGATTTAGCCACAAAACTAGAAACCTGAGGTTTGGTAACAGAACCAGAAGAAGAAGAGGTTATGTAACACCCCCAAAAATGCGTCACAGCGGACATATGTCCAGAGACGTTACTTCATAATACAACAGCACAAGATACAAGAGAACGACCTCTAAATGTGTCATTTGAAAAGTAATCTCGTTGATTTTCTTGAAATTTATATAAGACTTGTCCCATAATTGCATAACAATGAAAAGCTTGGAAATGATACAACGAGATTTGATCATTTGTATGTAAGTAAAAATCCATGAATGAAATCTTGTCAAATTTAGACTCCAGTGCACATCAAGTAAGCCAAGCATCTAATTCACCTGAGAAAAACATGCTTAAAAGAGTCAACATAAAGTTGGTGAGTTCATAGGTTTTTGTAAGTATAAATGTTGAACCAAAGTTCTGTAAAGCGTGTATGACCCGTTTCAATCCTTGAATGTTCTTCCAAAATGTATGTATGATTTTTAGAAATTAAAGAGTTGTAAAATATGCATGACCATTTCAATCCTCAAATAGTAACAAAATGTACGTATGAAAATTGGATTGCAATTGTCTAAAGTATGTATTGCCACTTTATTCAAAGCAACGTAAATATTCATATGTATATAAAACAATGATTACAATTACTCTAAGTTCATGAAACCGATGATCTTTGTACCCATCGTAGGTGTCCCCTCCAAGAACACTTAGGCAGTAATGAAAACCATATGTACCCATCACAAGTGTCCCCTCCAAGAACACTCGGGCAGTAATGAATATGTACCCCTCACAGGTGTCCCCTCAAAGAACACCCGTGCAATAATGAATGTGTACCCCTCACAGGTGTCCCCTCCAAGAACACCCGGGCAATAATGACTGTGTACCCCTCACAGGTGTCCCCTTCAAGAACACCTGGGCATTTACTTGTAGTTATCAGTTCAATCCGCTTAAGCTAATTCGTAATCATTTCAAAAGTAAAGTATGTATTTGAGGCCAAAAATAAAGTCAAATAATGTATCCCTTAGTGAGCTATGTAAATGAGTATGTAAACCAATTTGTAATCAACCATGTAAATGCATTTGCAAACAAGCATGTTCTCACCCCAAAAATATATGTAAAACAAGTAAAACATGGGGCTATAAACTCACCTCGATGTTGTTGAATGATTGGCAGGAATGCGCATATTAAGCGCCAGACAAAACAGAAACTGGAACGGCTCGACCAAAAAGTTGCGGTTTATCTTAACGGTTATATCCTACTATCCTAGGATAATGTATTTGGGTTTTCCGATGAATGAGTACATCAACGCGACACGTTGATAAAAGATTTAGATTTAAAGTTGTAATAGCTTGGTGGTTGGTTAAATAAAATAAATCAAGAAGTAAACGCAAAGGGTGTAATATATTCTGTATATATTACATAATGAAAAATGACCAAGTACATAATTCATACCGTGAATTATATAACAAGATTCACAACCAAAAGAATAACTCGAAGCGTATATAATACACGACATGTGTTATATCTAAAAGGTGACAATTAAAATAAAATGGTTTAATTATATAATACTTTCCAAGTATTATATAAGAAAGATGATAAAAATAAAAGAAACTAAATAATTTGACACGTGCCCGGATATCCCCAAATGATTTAATAGAAAGTTTCTTTATAAATATAAACGCACGTTTAAAGTTGCGGATTAGATAAATGAAATCTCTAAAATTATAGCTTACGTTTGATTACCGGTTCTTCACGATCTAATAATTCTTAAGGCATTTAATTCGTCCTTTTCGGGATAATAAGTAAAGTGAGATTTGTAAAAGTTTACTAAGTGTAGCGATTTATAAAAATCTCGGCATGACCTATTTGCTTATTTGACGTTTTTCATATTAACAAAAGTTAATTATTTTCCCTCAATTAAATCAATCCATGTTGCAAAACCAAACACACTCCTTAATAGTTTTTATTCCCAAATCCAAATACCCTATTTAGGTTGTAAAATATATACAAAATGAACATAACAAATAATTCACTTATTTAACCAATTTAAACCACCATTATATCCGGTTTTATATTTATAAATCTTACGATGTATTTATTTGTCGATTATATAAACGAAACGTACCCTAATGGTTTTCCTGCTCACCCAAATACGCCCTTATGGCTGTTACACAGCCAACCAAATGCACTCCTAACTGCTGCTAAGCCAAACACACTCTTATGGTTTTTCTGCTAACCCAAACGCCCCTTTTTGGCAGTTTTGTTAACCCAAACGCGCCCTTATGTTGTAACTGTCAAACCAAACGCACCCTTTGGGTGTTTCTGCCCAACCAAACGCACCCTTAGGGGGCTGCCATACCAACCAAACGCACCCTTTGTGCTATTATCGAAACCAAACGCACCCTGTTGGTGTTTTCTATCAAAACCAAACGCACCTTGGTGGTGTTATAACAACCAAACGCACCTATGCTGGTGCAAATTAAACCAACGCACCCCTTTGGTGTTTTAAGGACCAAAACGCACCCCTTTTGGGTGGTTGTTACAACCAAACCACGCACCCTTGGTGGGTTTTAAGCAAAACCAAATGCACTCTTATGTGACAGATAAAACCAACGCACCCTTTTGGTGACTATCGAAATCAAACGCACCTTGGTGCTGTTATAAAAACCAAACTCAAATCCCAACGCACCCTTATGGTGGTTTTTAAATCGAACTTACCCTTGTGGTTGGTCGTGGCTGGGTGAAGATAGTGGCGTAATGATGATGGTGGCGTTGGCTGTGATGGGGATGGATGGCAGTGGAGATGATGATTGATGTGGTGGTGAGGGTGGTTGTTGTGGTATCGGTGGTGGGGTGGACGTGATGGTGATGTTGGTGGCATCGCTTGGAGATGGTGACGGTACGCGGTTGGAGGAGATGGAGGTGATGGTGGCGGGGTGATATAGTGATGGCAGTGGTGATGTGGTGACGATGGTGTTGCTGATGTTGTTGGTTCGGTGGTGCGGAGGTGGTTGGATCTGGTGGCGGTAGGCGGCTGGAGTGGTGGCCAGAGGTTTGCCGGAGGTTGGCCGGATCCGGTGACGGCGCCGAAAAAAGAGAGAGGAGGAGATGTATGTGTGTGTAGGGTTATATAAAAATGAAGTAACCTAATTTGTGTTATATTTATATAAAAAAAGTTTTAAAATGAAATGAAAAGTGTATAATAGTTTAGGGTTGAAATTCTAAATATTACCATAGGGACCAAAGATGTAATTTTTGTTAAATAATGGTTCGGGTCTCGTTTGGACTAGTTAACGGATGATTAAAAATACGAAACTCGCGCCATTGCATTTCAAATTATTTTTCCTATAAAAATAAGTATTTACTCGATAGTATTTCATAAATATTTTTATAACATTTATAAAAATATTTGTTATTTATTTGGTAACCCGGTTATGTCTTGTCCGAAAATAAAAATGAATTTTAACCCGAATATTCGCGTTTTCAACAAACGCTTTTAATTAAAATGCTAAGTAATTTATTAAATATTTTTATTTAATAAAAAGTGATAATTAAATATAATTTAATTATTTCCGTGTCAGTACGCGTTGTTCTCGCTTCTAAAATTTTGCGAGGGTATTACGGTCATTTTCTGCTTGTTTTCGGGTCTCGGGCAAAACTAAAAAGTTGTCCGGAATGTCGTTTTACATCAAATTGCTTTAGATTCCGAGTTGTGAAAACGTGATTTAGCGGGTCGTTTTTGATAAGTCAACTTAAAATACATAAAACTTCCATCCGTTTATTCAAGTCAAAAAGTTAAAATAAATTTGCAACACGAGAGAATTTGTAAATAATAAAATATGATTTTATTTATTTAATATATTTTCTGGGGTGAAAAATTACCGGTTACGCGGTAATCGTTTTTATGTGACAATAAAAGATCAAAAGTAAAAAAAAATCCAGCCGGACCCGAAAAGTCAAGGGTAAAATAGTCATTTAAGATTCCAAAAATTACCGGTTGTTACAGTACCTACCCCTTAAAGGAATCTCGTCCCGAGATTTAATTTGTGTTAACCGATTGTGTGACCAAGAAAAGATGACTTAATAAACCAGTTCTAAACAAGACGCTGATAACTTTATTCAACAAAATTCGATGTTTCGACACTTCACAATATACCAAAAAATTTGGTTAGGTTTGACCAGGATATTTAATCCATCAAAATAGGTATCTCCAAAAGAATATCATTACAGGTCTTATGAGTGATATGAATGCGTTATAAAGAGAGTCTCTTAATAGTGAAAGCATCGAAGGAGAAAGTGTAGTCGCGTGAGTATGTTTGTATAAGGTTTTAAATGTCCGAGGACGGAGTCTCGTTTCTGATATCTGTAATGTTCGATGATTCACGTCAATGAGGCTTATGGATGTAAGTATTCAACTTACTTGGCAGTACTAGGATGTATCGCGACCTAAGTCTTCGTACTAGTGGCCCGAAATGAATAGTTCGACTATCTCTTTCGTCGATAGGTGTTTATCTGGTTTAAGGGGGGTTGCATTACCTATTGGATAAAGTTGTACAAGCTGGGATGTATCGTGACCTAAGTCTTCGCACTAGTGGACCGCTCCAGGACCCAACAACAGCAACCATAACAACAATAACTATAACAAACGGTGATGGGATGTGGAGAGTGATGATATTTCGAGAAACAATATCCTCAGTATAAAGTTCAACAAATGGGAGGAGCTCGCGGGAGAGCTTATGCGATAGACGGCGAGATATGGTACTCAGTCGTTAGTTCGAGGATGAATCAACTCCATTAGTTCAAGTGTGTACAAGTCGGTTAGCTCCACCGACAGTTCATGATCGTAAAGATTTGTAACGGCAAAAGTAATAACTTAAGAATAAGACCACGTAGTTCAAGTGAGGCCTTAATATTTTTTCTGAGTGGTACGGCACTATTGTGTTTCTAGATATTTTTAACGAATTTCGGTGATTATCGAGTTCGAGTTCATACTCGTGTCATATTGGATACCATTAAGCCCACTCATTTATAATTTATTATTTGCATAAAGAAGCGTCCCAATTTATGTAAATAATGAATTGATAAACTTATGGTTCGGTGATTTAAAATTTCTTTATTTAAATGAAGAGGCGTCCCAATCCTTTCAAATAAAGAGATTATACATCATCCTACTTAATAATTTCTGATACAAAACGCGTACTCACACGACCTTCAAGGTGGTGGATGACATGACGCTGTATGTGCTCTAATGAGTATGGGACGAGTGTTTAAAACTCGTCTTTGGAGACGGGGAATAAAACAATCAGGCGAGATCGACATAGAGTTCAAGATAGTTAATGAGTACTCAGTTAAAGTAAATAAGATGAAGGTCATTATGAATGAGTCAACATAGCAATTATCATATCAATTCTCCTATTACAAGTCCCGCCCATACAAGACTTGTAATACTTAGATTCATACTTAATCCCATGTAAACAAAATTGTGACGGTTTTCGCGTAATACGATATTGTATGAAGTCCTGAAAAAAATACTTTTAAAGACCGTTGTTTAACTTACAATGTCTGAGAACAAAGTGAGACCATTGTGCAACTCACAATGTCTAAGAAGTAAAATGAGACCATTGTGCAACTCACAATGTCTAAAAAGTAAAATGAGACCATTGTGCAGCTCACAATGTGTTAAGAAATGTTCTGGTATTTATATAAATAACTCTTATATAAATAAACGTACGATATACACAAAAGGGATGTAAGCATATATATATTATATATATATATATGTATGTCATGTAAGCACTTAATGTAACAAGTAATATAAGCAAGTAAACAAGTAGTGTGTATGCACTTTGAAAATGTTTGATGTGATGCAATGTTTGTGAAAATGGTTATAGTCTAGGGTAAAATATGCACCCTAGTTCTCTATAACCAGTGCTCTGATACCAATCTGTAACACCCCCAAAAATGTGTCGCAGCGGAAATATGTCCGGAGGCGTTACTTCATAATAAAACAGCACAAGATACAAGAGAACGACCTCTAAATGTGTCGTTTGAAAAGTAATCTCGTTGATTTTCTTGAAATTGATATAAGACTTGTCTCATAATTGCATCACAATGAAAAGCTTGAAAATGATACAACGAGATTTGATCATTTGTATGTAAGTAGAAATCCATGAATGAAATCTTGTCAAATTTAGACTCCAGTGCACATCAAGTAAGCCAAGCATCTAATTCACTTGAGAAAAACATGCTTAAAAGAGTCAACATAAAGTTGGTGAGTTCATAGGTTTTTGTAAGTATAAATGTTGAACGAAAGTTCTGTAATGCGTGTATAACCGTTTCAATCCTTGAATGTTCTTCCAAAATGTATGTATGATTTTTAAAAATCAAAGAGTTGTAAAATATGCATGACCATTTCAATCCTCAAATAGTAACAAAATGTCGTATGAAAATTAGACCGCAATTGTCCAAAGTATGTATTGCCACTTTATTCAAAGCAACGTAAATATTCATATGTGTATAAAACAATGATTACAATTACTCTAAGTTCATGAAACCGATGATCTATGTACCCATCGTAGGTGTCCCCTTCAAGAACACCCAGGCAGTAATGAAAACCATATGTACCCATCACAGGTGTCCCCTCCAAGAACACTTGGGCAGTAATGAATATGTACCCCTCATAGGTGTCCCCTCCAAGAACACCCGTGCAATAATGAATGTGTACCCCTCGCAGGTGTCCCCTCCAAGAACACCCGGGCAATAATGACTGTGTACCCCTCACAGGTGTCCCCTCCAAGAACACCCGGGCATTTACTTGTAGTTTTCAGGTCAATCCGCTTAAGCTAATTCGTAATCATTTCAAAAGTAAAGTATGTATTTGAGGCCAAAAATAAAGTCAAATAATGTTTCCCATAGCGAGCTATGTAAATGAGTATGTAAACCAATTTGTAATCAACCATGTAAATGCATTTACAAACAAGCATGTTCTCACCCCAAAAATATATGTAAAACAAGTAAAACATGGGGCTATAAACTCACTTTGATGTTGTAAAACGATTGACATAAATGCGCATATTAAGCGCCAAACAAAACGGAAACTGGAACGGCTCGACCAAGAAGTTGCGGTTTATCTTAACGGTTATATCCTACTATCCTAGGATAATGTATTTGGTTTTTCCGATGAATGAGTACATCAATGTGACACGTTGATAAAAAGATTTAGATTTAAAGTTGTAATAGCTTGGTGGTTGGTTAAATAAAATAAATCAAGAAGTAAACGCAAAGGGTGTAATATATTCCGTATATATTACATAAAGAAAATAACCAAGTATATAATTCATACCGTGAATATCTCGAAGCGTATATAATACACGACATGTGTTATATCTAAAAGATGACAATTAAAATAAAATGGTTTAATTATATAATACTTTCCAAGTATTATATAAGAAAGATGATAAAAATTAAAGAAACTAAATAATTCGACACGCGTCCGGATATCCCCAAATGGTTTAATAGAAAGTTCCTTTATAAAAATAAACGCACGTTTTAAAGTTGCAAATTATATAAATGAAAATTTTAAAATTATAGCTTACGTTTGATTATCGGGTCTTCACGATTTAATAATTCTTAAGGCATTTAATTCGTCCATTTAAAGATAATAAATAAAGTAGAATTTGTAAAAATATACTAAGCGTAGCAATTTATAAAATTTTTGGCATGACCTATTCATTTGTTTAACGTTTTCCATATTAACAAAAGTTAACCATTTTCCCTTAATTAAATCAAATCATGTTGTAAAATCAACACATCCCTTAACAGTTATCATAGAAACAAAATGAAAATAATAAATAAAGTACTTATTTAACCAATACCACATTTAGATCTGGTTTAATATATAAATTTATATATGAAATCCTTTAATTTGTATTATCAATTTATATAAACCAAACGCACCCCCTGTGCGGTTTCAGTCGAACCAAACCCACCCTTATCAAGAAGCTGCCCATCCAAACACCCTTATCTATAATTCAGTCAATCAAACGCACCCTAATATGCTCCCTTATAAACCAAACGCACTATACGGCTGATATAACGCAGCAACAATCACCCCTTTCGGGCTCATTAACACGCAGGAACAAAACCCCTTTCGAGTTGCTAAATCACAGCAAACAAACACCCCTTTGGGGGCCGCTGTCCACAGAATCAAACGCACCCTTGGTGCGGATATGAATGCCAAACGCACCCCTCTTGTGCTTAGAAAAACCAACGCACGCTTGGTGCTTGTTTAACAAAACCAAACGCCCGCTGTAAACTACACAAACAGACACCCCTA
>BQNB010134246.1:2157-18339 GCA_026074375.1 Tanacetum coccineum | reverse complement strand
ATGAAAAGTGTCATGATGACTATCAACCTCAATACAACCTTGAGAGATGTCCCAAATCAAGAACACAACACTTAGTCGCCAATTATTACATCTAAAATCCCACATAAGGGTCCATACAAACTTAACTCCAATCCCCTAGAAAAGAAATTCATAACATACATCAAAAGCAAGACTTCTCAAACCAGACTCCTACGGGATTCTCTAAAAGTCTGCTATATGCACCACAATTTATCGATCATTAACTTCACCTGAAAATGATACTCGAAAACGTCAACAATAATGTTGGTGAGCTCATAGGTTTGACCTTAAACCCAGTTGTTGTGCCAATCATTTAAACAGTTGGACAATTTGTGCTATATGACAGTGAATACTTGTAATCAATCATGAACCCACGACTTAGCATCCCTGCTAATCATGTACCAAAACCTAGCATCCCCGCTAGTCTTATCATAGCGTGTCCCACCGCTCTTTGGGTCGCAACCCCGAATGACTTACCGCACCTAAAGCCTACCAGCTGGAGCTATATTTAGGGCGAAGAACCATACAAATACTGGGGTAGGCGTACCCCGCCGATCCAATGATCACACAAAGTTAGAGTAGGCGTACCTAGCCGATCCAAATAACCACGTAACACATAATATTCACCTAGCAGTCATAAGCACATAACATTGTCCCAAAAACAAAATCACATTTCACACAGTTCAGAAAACAGTTCAAAACACATTTGAGTATCATTTTCCCCCAACGGAAAAGATTTAAAAAGTGGGGCTACGAGAACTCACCTCAAGCAACTGCTCCAATAGCAAACTCAAATTACAAGCAAATGCAACAACGTCCACGTATGACCTAATCCCGTTAATGTCCCATTTTAATCATTCATTTCCAAAACAGTTTTCAGGTATGATGCATAGAGGTTAGACGCATGTTGTACGGTTATCTTTAACGTTTTAGTGGTGTGATGGTTGACGACTTAACTCCAAAAGATACCATATCAAACCCATATATCTCAGTATAATATACTATACAATTAAGTACAAAAAAAGTTTCTAAGTAAAATAAAAATAATAATTACCTAATACATATACTTCGTAAATCCATTCGGACACTAGTTTACCATAAATATACCCATTTATACTATATCGAAATGAAACGATATTTAACGTAAGCATATTTAGGGAAGTGTTTGCGAAAAAAAATGATATTTTTCGTCTTTCTAATCCCACTTATATAAAATAATAAAATAATATTACTTTTTATCTATTTTTATAAAATCACAGTTTTGAGTAAATATTCTTAAGTATAGACTTTTTACGATTTTTCTACATCCCCTTTCGTTAAATACAACGTTTACCAGGTTTAAAATCTTAACTTTCAAACATTTCCAAAACTTAACAACTTTCCGACAAAATTCCAAAATTAATTCTTGCAACGTTTACCAAAGCTATTTTCTCCAAAACGACTCCTGCAACATCCATTCATAATATGCTTTGCTTTCCACAAGTTTCTCGCCAAAACACTAAACGACTAATTTATACTATTTGGGCCTTAAGACCCAAATAAGGAAATCCAGTAAGATATTTCTATATGTATATATATATACTATTAGGCAACCTACTCAAAGCCCATTAGTAAACACAGCCCAACTATAACAAACAAAATAATCCAGACCACAATAACACTCAACAACCACGACTATTAAGCAGTGACTTATTGTCCGTGACCCATAAGCTCACAAAATAAATTCCATAACCATTAAAAAAAATTAATTAAGCTAATAACGTCAACGTATTAATCTGGTTACCACCACCAAGCTATTAAAAATAGGACAATAGTGGGGGGGGGGGGGGGGGGGGGGGGCACAAAAATATGACATACTAGGGTAATAACCAAAAACACATATACTTGCTTCCTTGTGGTCTTCGAACCACAATAAGCCCAAAATAAGCTGAAAAGTGTTTATAAATTATAACAACCCACAATTTTCATCAATGTAATTATCCATCTTTTAAATTAGATGCAATTTTCATCAATGTAATATCTACTTATTAAATTAAGTACAACCATTTTCATGGAAAGATTTTCGCTTTATTCCACTCATTATGCAACGTAACTTGCATAACCAAAGTAAACGAGCTCACGCAACCTACCAATACCAATTTCATCAACGTTTATAGCAAGTAAACGTTATAATATGTCAAGCAATATGTTTTAATCATCGTTTTATCTATACGTTATCTATTTATCGTACTTTCCATAATGTTATATCAAAAAGGATTTTAAACGTTAACGTTTATAACAAAACTCTAACTATATGTAATGTTTACATACAAAATAAATGTACAAGCCTTCAAGGCATGTGTACAAGTTATCAATATATGAAATTCAAATATCTTTTCCCTCCAAAACCATGGTACAACTTTTTTAAACTCAAAGTACAAGCCGATTATGCATGATATTCAAAACATGCATTTTCCCTCCAAAATCTTAAAGAATTTTGTACAACCTTTTAAACACAACGTACTACTCTCCAATGCACCGCATTTGAAACATTATTAATCCATAAAACCTAAACCTTAGCTCAGTCTTAATCCTTCCCTAACCCTATCAAACGACAAACCCTAAAAACCTTTAAACTAGTTATTAACAATTTTAACCTAGCCAACACCCTAACTCCACCATGACTCTCCAACTTGCTATCACCTCAGAGTACCATGACCCTCACCACCCACTACTTACCACCTTGTCACCACCCTAGCACCCTAGTCACTCTTGTCAATCATCCTGTTTCACACAAGCAAACAGCAGCTGCGCGTCGGAGCCGGCTAGTCGGGCGTCTTGATAACCGAGAACCCCATCAACAGCAACCTTACACCTTGCTATCTAGTAACCCACTTTTCATTGTGCAACCTACTCTAACATCTACTGGTCCTTCTCCATGTAAATACTGGGCACTACTACCCTTCCTTTACCCTAATATATACACGAAATACATACACTCTTTTCCAAACTCATCCACAAACTGCTACATCAAGAATCTAGAATCTAGCCAAGCTTTAGGAACGTTAAGGATAGGTACAAAGACTCTCTTACTACTTGTAAAACCAAGAAATAAAGAAGAGAAAGATATCCTGGATTCCATCTCTAAGATTTCAAGTAGTTTTTCTGAGCTCAATACCCCACTTCCCAATTACTAAATCCTATCTTCGTGAGACGTGAGGAAGCGTCTTACCTTGTTCTATATGACGCACTTGTAGTCATGTAATAGATCATGTATAAAGCTAATGTAAGTGAATTGTAGAAGTTCTTGAACCACAAACTCATTTGTTTGGTTTTCTTTTCTTTTGGGTAAAAGGGAATCAATACCCCGGTAAAATGCATTACACCAAAAAAGCATTTACGTACAACGGATGAGGGTGAAATCCCTCATCACGGCCCGTTACATAGTCAAAAAAACAAGCAAAAACCAAACAATATTTGAGCGACAACCCTTTTCCACTACATAAAACGACATCACCGTTCTAAGAATCAAAACACAGCAGTTCCTACCTCGACCTTTAACCTTGAAATCAAATTGATCACAAAATTCTTGATATGAGCTTGGATATTCCTCAAATTGATCTTCATAATCATCATCATAAGCATTCAGTATTTCTTTTTCCAATGATTGCCCACCACCAAGACGATGAGCTAGGAAAAGAAGTGCTAATATCAGGTAAGAGAACTTCATCCACATCCGTATCAGAATCTTCATTAATAACTTCCAAAGATGAGCTAGGTTTCTTAGAAGAAATCTTATCATCTTGTTTTCCTCTCAAAGTACAACCATCATTAGTATTATTACCAATAAACTCAATTACCGACTCCTCTTCCGCCTTTTGGTTTTCCTAAACCAAACTGTGCCTTAAAACCCTAAAACCCTTCTTTCGAAACCCTAATAAGCTATAAGCTAAAAGCTGGTCTTAAAAGCTATTTTAATAAGCTAACCTATCATTTTTATAAGCATTAAAACAAACCTTAAAAGCTCTAAGCTTTTGGATCCTAATTTTAAACCAAAAAACGCACCCTATTGATTTCGAGCTCAATAACCTCATTTCACAAGTATAGCATGTTAAAACTATAAAAACAAACTTAGGTTTAGCTTATTAGATAAGCTAAATGCACAAAACTAAATTGAATCGAAAAATGCAAAGTTATAATGTTTTTTGACTTAAATCGCAAAACATTTCATGCAAAGGGGTATATATTGTAAACTTTGAAAATATTAAACTTTTGGGCCAAAAATGTAATTATCCTAAAGTTAAACTTCAGGGTTTTGTTTTGTCATACTTGAAAGTTAAAGGTTTATTGTTTTAAAAATATAATTAAAGGCTTAAATTGTAAATTTATATATACCAAGGGTATATATTATCATTTTCGTATTCTCAAAGGTATAAAATGTAATATTTTTATATTAATTATAAAAATATATATATATTTTTTTGGGTAAAAGGGAATCAATACCCCGGTAAAATGCATTACACCAAAAAAACGTTGAAGTACAACGGATGAGGGTGAAATCCCTCATCACGGCCCGCTACATAGGCAAAATAAAGCAAAAAAATAAAATTTGCTACTACCCTTTCCACTAAACCAATGAAGACATCCATTCTCATAAAAACATAAACCAACGATTCTACCTAAACCTTTAACCTTGAAGTCAAATCGATCACAAAATTCTTGATGACAGCTTGATATCTTTAAATTGATCTTCATAATATCATCAGTATGCATCCACTTCCAATTGAGGCCCACCAGCCACCCTATGAACTAGGAAAAGTTGTTCTAACTTAGGAACAAAATAAAAAGAAAGAAAAAAAAAAAAAACTTCATCAACATCGTATCCGAATATTCCATTAAAATTTCCATAGATGAACATAGATTTCTAGACAAACCTTTTCACCTTGTTTTCACTTGAAGAATCACCAATAAAATCATAATAAACCACCTGTACAATACCGACTCCTCTAGCATCGATTTATCAACAATGATCCTAAAACCTCAAGGTTCAATCATCCTTTCATAAAGGACACATCCCATTCAATTGAAGAATCATAAGAGAGGCTTCTAGTTTGTATCCAAGGACTGCCCCATGTTCTACAACATTCTTATCACCTTGCGGTTTAACCACCGCACGATAAACAAGCTTTGACTTAGGAATATTTACACGATATCCCTTAATATAACGCTGATTACCAACCTGTTTACCCTTACCCTTCTTACCCGTGGCTTGCACAAGTGTCCTTCTTCTCATCAGCTTGCATATCACTTTGCTTCGAAGAACCAGCCACATGTTTTATAGGACACACGCTATCCAAATGATCGAAGATTTTACATGTACCACACCTTGGAGGCTGCCATTCAAACTCAATCCGAATATTAGCCATAGTGTATCCATTTCATCCTCACGATGAATATCAATATCAACCGAATCAACAAGAGGCTTATCAGCCCGACACACTCCACAAGGTCACTACATAATCACGACGCCCCCCGACGAATAAGACAAATGAAATTAGTGTGCGCATCAAGCCTCGTTAGTCTCCCCACCTTGGCTAAAATCAAATCAAGCCCTACTTTCGAGTAAGCAACTATAGGCACGTTATGCATTTTCAGCCATAACAAAACATGAGTCACTTTATCCTTTTGAAGTAGAGTATTCAGCCTCCAAACGTTTAAAATTATGGGAACTAGCTGAATTCGCCAAGGACCATCCTCCATTACCTTTACCATGCCTGAATCAGAATCAAACTGAAACATGAAAAAGCCATGATGCATCATGACTCGTTTCAGCCCATACTTCGCCCACGCATACTTAACATAATTCTCCACCATAGGGAATGTTAAACGTTTACCAACAGGAAACCCATACAAAGAATTCACAAACCGAGCTTTGATTTCGTCAATTGCTTCCATATGTAAACAAACAGCCGATGAAATAACATGTTCAACAGGTGCATCATTAGTATGGCTGTTTAGATCATTAACCCTAGTATCATTACGCCCATGAACTGGACGTGTACAATCATCATGAACCGCACACTTTGCAACAGCTTGTGGTGAATGTTCAACCTTGTTTGAATCAACAATAACATCATGCCCATCACCACATGCACTTTCTTTCGTCGTTTCAGAAAACCTAACACAACGACGAGCCACCATTGGTTTACCATCTCTACCCAGTATTTTACCATCAATGTTTTTAACCTTGGCAGCAATATTCCTTAATAACGACCCCTTTTCCAGAAAGCCTTTATTAACTTCCTTACTTCCATTCGATATACGATTTAAGAAGCCTTTATCCATCTCTCAACAAACCCACAATCACACCACAAAACAGCAGCTTACACAAAAGAACGACCAGCAAAAGTAAACCCTACGAGCTTTATAGCAATATTCCACACCGGTTCTCCAAATGCTGCCAAACAAAACCTAACAAAAAATCAGAGTGAAAGCACCAAACCCTAAAAACTTAGGGTTTTAGGAAATCGTCAATGGAGAAAACCCAAATTTAGGGCTTAGAGACAGCCACTATATTAGGGTTTCGTTAGTGATTTAAAAATCACAGCCACAACACAACCCTTAATAATATAACCTGAACGCACCAAAACCCAAGCGACACGAAAGATTAAAACCCTAAAAAAAACGATCAAGGATCGATTATTAGAGGGATAAAACCAGATCGCAGCTAGGTTGAATATATATAGCGATTCGACCAAATAAAGAATAATAACCGACCTAACACAAAACAATCAGATCCTATGCAATCGATTTGTTCTTAACAATCAATGTTAAGATAAAAAACGATTTAGAATAGGTAGAATTAGATGGATTTGATTGAGTTGTTTAGGAGGCCAGAAATCGCCAAAATAGAGAGTGTTTTTGGTTTTATAAATATTATATTTAAATATTAAAGCCACACATTTGTCGTTATCATTCATCGATCGAAACATTATAAAACTAATTATGTTATATATTTAAACATAATTTATCATCCACTAGCTTTTGAAGAAACTTAAAATCTTATCATTTAAACTATAACGTATCATGTTACAGGGGGGGGGAGTTTCATAGTGGAGGGGGTTATCATTTGGTCGACTTTTGACGAGTTGTAGATTTACGATTTAAAGTGTCCTAGCTCCTCAAACGTTTACTACATGACCTCTGGATTATGATACCCAACAGTGATACGATTTATCAACGAACTAAATAAAACCACATGAATTTTTTACGTTAAACTTTAATAAAATAAAGTTTGAAATATAAACACTCGAATTAAGACTTGACATACTACCCCAGGTTGCGTAACGAGGCTGTTTACTCTCATTTGAATTAAATTTCAAATCAATCAACTACCTTATCAAGGTGAGTTCATAGTCTCACCTTTACATGTTTTCTAAATCCAGTGGAGAGATACATGCTATAACACCTATGAAAAAAGGTTGTTTTTCCAACTGTATGCTATCCTGATATATTATTGCCTAAGTTTTCCTTCACTGCCAATATTTCTTAATCTATGAACATAGTCACTTGCGATGAACGCTAGATAGATCTATTGGGGTGACAACTCCCGTGGTATACCCGAAACATGGGTTAACCAAACGCACTAAAATTTGAGAACAAAGGATCAACTTGGCAAGTTACCTTTCCTTAAGGACAGTTGTTCCTTTAAGTCGTTAAATTGACTTCGGATGTTAATGTTTGGTTGCATGAGCTTAGGGCAATAATACTGTTTTCCATGATAATTGTATTCGTTGCAATTATTACTATTTCATTGACTTGCATTCAACTATTACATTGCAAACACTATGAATTTCACTCAACCGTTGTGTTGTCTCTTTTAGCATGTTTATCTCATGTAATTGAACAATCTATGGAACGGAGTGGCATTGGACTTGAGGATGTCCAAACTTGTTATCATTCAAACTTTATGTTTTCAATGTACTTTGGGACCTCTTTTGTAAAATCTGGATATATTTGGTACTGAAGATAACTAAATTTTCCAAAACGCTCTTGTTGAGTCCATTTTCTAGATTAAGACTGTTGATTCATGAAGTAATACCCCAAATTACTTCCGCTTGCAATATTTCAAAATAAGGGGTGTTACAGATTGGTACCAATGAGCCTCGGTTATAGAGAACAGGTTAAAACCTAACTATAACTACTTTTTCCATCAAGAAAGTCCTTTCGTGCACTGCAATTTCCGAAATATAAGTTAAATGAACACATAACTATTATACTATTATATAAATAACTTATGTTATTCCTACTGGGTTGTTACAGAGTGATGTCTTCATCCACCCACCCTATTATCGTCCTATCTAATTCCAATGTTGAGGATGCTTTTTCCTCTACATACTTTCTTGACTATATCCCGGCTTCACTAGACTATTTCCTAGCCTCACCTAGAAACACCTCTCTTGATCCTTCAGATGATTTTATCATAAGTAACTTTTGGCCTCACTTGCCCTCTCATCTTTTCGGGGGGGGGGGGGGGGGGGGGGGGGGGGGGGAAAAAAGGAAATGATCCATATATGAAGGTCATGCAAGCATATGATGCTACTAGTAATGAATCACCTATTCTACCACTACAAGCTCCTATTGCTCCATCAACTGTTTTGCCTCCATCTCTAATTTTCAACTGATCACAATGTTGAATCCCCCAAGGTTTCTTTCTTCCTGAAGAGATTTTACCACCTCAGAAACGAGCCCGTTTCCTATCATCTTCCTCTACTAATCCTTCTGCTCTGCCTCAAGTATTTGAGATTGGAGAGAATTATCATGGCGCTCCAGACACGTCTTACGCACGTCATGAGGAACAGATCGAGACTATTTTGAATCACTTAGATGAGCTCCCTCTTGAGCGCAATTTGGAGCACAAGGAAAAATAAGAAGAAGGCTTGGTAATAGTCGAGTAATCATTCAACGAGATTTTGACCAACAAGAAATCAGAAACTTCAAACGCATACCCATTTCTGGATTTCATAATAGAGCAAATAAGAACATGATGACGAGATTGTTCTTGCTCGCGTCAGGACTTCTACTCTAGAGATACTCATTGAGGATATCCAGATTCGCCACCGATCAGATATGAGAGACTCTGGCAAGATCCATAAGCTCAAGGGAGGACCACCACCACCAGACTACTAGACTAGATCCTTATCATTTACAACTTTTGTTAGAATCCAACCACTGGATGTGTGGCATAAATAATGACAGTTGTCAAATTTTGACTATGTAAAATATATAGACAAGTTGTTTATGACTTAATACAGTGGTGATTCCATTATACCTCGCTGTTTTATTATACCAGTTTATGTTTATCATGGTTGTCTATCCTATGTCATATATTACTCATGTACGGTATGATCCATAATGAGTTATCTAAGTGGTCGCGATATCATACTGAAACCACTGAGAAGTAAACCAGTCCCCGAGAAACATAATGAGTTAGATGCTTGTTAGAGTGTCGATTCCAAAATTTTCCGTTATATCCTGCAACGTAATATCAAAGAATGTGTATTTCTTTGTTAGAACTTGTATCAAATAAGTCATTGTCAAAATTTCCATACATTGTACAAATGACTTATGATATGATTCTTATTTTGTGTTGTCTTGAAAATGTTGATAGAATGGTCCCAATTAGGACATTCAACATCCTGCAGCACCACCAAGTCCTGCGCCCCATCAAGATACTAGTTGCTGATAGTGTTCCTGCAGCTCTGGAAAGCACAAGCTGCGTACCATGGCAAATGCGCAACAATACCAATAGTACCACTGAACAAGTAGAAAGCTTCCTGTACAGAAAATGTAGCTACAAAGAGTTTATGAACTGCCAACCTTTCAATTTCAAAGGTACAGAAGGCGCTGTTGGCCTCATCCACTGGGTTTTTTTTGGGTAAAGGGTTTCCCTGGTAAATTAAATTACTCCAAAAAGACGTTTAAGTACAAAAATTGTAGGTGAAATCCTACAACCCAGCCCGTTACATGGGCACTAACAAGCCACAAAGAAAACTACAAACCAAACCACTATATAAGAATGACATACCAACTTATAACTAACATAACATACTACTTCCTACCACGACTATTTAGGCGGATATCATATTGATCACAAAAGGCTTGCTCTTGTGGCTTAAGATCATACACATGGGTCCTATATCCATCATAACATTCCAAATCGTCTTCCATGCCATCTATAAAACCACCACCATGTGGCATATAAACTTCATCATCATCAGACTCATCCTCTAATTCTGAAGACTTACTTTTAGCATTTTCCTTTCCTTTATTAAACCGTGACCAGAGGCTTTCCTCTTGGTCTTTGTTCACATGTAAATTCGAACTACTAGTACCAGCATGATCACTAACCTTAGGGTTTTGCACATCCTCCTTTTCAGCCGTGTTGAGCACATCAAAAGAATTAGACAATGGGGTGGTCATATTTTGATTAGCACGAGAAGGAGATGATACCTTAACCCCTTTGTCACTTTCCTTTGTTGTACCACTAGGAGATGTGGTATTAGAACCTCCTTTTGAATCCACACTTTTCTTTGGCTGCCAATGGACCTTTGAATTTGGTTTCGGCAGCCTAATACCACCAAAAGAACGTGATGCATCACCTTTATTCTTCTTTCGTCTCTTTACTTCAACAAATCCCTCTTCCTTATCCTCCATAATGCTAGGTTTAACCACCATAGATGGAGCCTTAGGAACTTCATCTCTAACACGTTTAGGGCATAAATCATGACAATGACCAAAACTTTTGCATTCAACACAATGCGGAGGTTTCCATTCGTACTCAACTTGGATAACTTCTTTAATATGTCCATCACCTTCTTCTTCTGGGATAGCCATAATAACCTCCTACCCTTCAATGTAGAGGCTGAACTAATCATAATGGAGACACAGAGCAAAACTGATTCTACCCCTTGATTCAACACATAAATAGAGCTAGTAAACGCGTCCAACATAACCGGTTTACCAATTTGAGTAGCAATCAAGCTCAAACCATCCTCAGAGTAAGCTAGAACAGGCACATTATATAATTTTACCCAAACCAGGACTTTAGTGACCTCTCCCTTTTTCAAAGACACACTAGAAGACCATTTGGTTAAGAAATAATAGGAGACTACGGATCACCCACGGCCTCTATCTAACACTTGTTTCCAATCCACTTATGCAAAAACGCAGAAACCACCCCCCCTTAAAAAAAACATAAAACAAAAAATAAAAAAACAAAAAAAAAAAGAAAGACTTGCAAAAAAAATAAAAAAAAAAAAAAAAAAAAAAGGAAAAAAAAAAAAAACAAAAGAAAAAAAAAAAAAAAAAAAAAAAAAAACCCACAAACCCCCAAAAAAAAAAAAAAAAAAAAAAAAAAAAAAAAAAGTGAAAAAAAAAAAAATAAAAAAAAAAGAAGCAAAAAAAAAAAAAAAAACCTTTAAAAAACTCAAACAAAAAATGAACAAATAAACAAAAAAAAACCCCCCCCAAAAACACAAAAACCTTAAACAAGTTAAAACCGTTCTCATTCCTTGTAAATCTTTTCAAATCAAATTTTACTCCATAGTGTTCGAAACATAATTGTATGTTGAACACCCGGGAAAAGGGGTCCTTCCCAACAAGAAAAACCAACAATAGAATTTTTCAAGCTGCTCTTAATCAAGCTAGCCGCAGCCTTTAGAAGCACGCAATCAAAACACTTAACTTTCTCTTTATTAACAAGAGTACGAAAACGCAGCTTGTTGGTTACCTCTTTAGGGCGTAAAAGACTAGTAAAAGAGCCCTCCTTCAGTTGAGATATGCCATTCACTGAATTAACCTTGCTATTCGCTGAATAACCAGCTTGCAAACGAAGATAGCCATTTACATTACCATTTGCTGCATTCTTATCAACATTAGCAAGCTGCACCACTCGAACATCATTGTTACAATTAGACCCATAGCATCAGATACATCCGCATCAAAGTAGACACGTCCTCTATAATCCGTTTCCATGTTTTTATCCACAACCGGAGAAGACGGTATTTGGAAACATTCTGCACTAAGCTTGATCAGCCTCGCTCACCTCTCAACACAAATAACACTAAACACCACCGAACTTTCTTCTACTTATCCTCTCATTATCTTTCTTAGTCATAGAACTCTTGATAGTCACCCTCTCTCCATGATTACAAACCACACAACCAAACAAACAAACGAACAAAGAAAGAACCCTAATAAATTAGGGTTCAACCCGATATGAAAAAAAGCCCTAACCCACTTCCATCTTGTCACCAGCCAAAAAATTATATAGATTAAATACCCAATCAATCCCTCATCCGCTGGTTTGAATGAACTGAATCAGTATTTTCTCGTAGCAACTGTACCGACAACTGCAAAGTGAAATTTACTACTGGTACTCTAACTAAAGAAGCTTTGTCCTGGTGGAATTCATTCGCCCAGCCTATTGGAATAGAGGAAGCTTACAAGATCACTTGGTCCAAATTTAAGCACCTCTTAATAAAGAAGTATTGTCCCCGAACCGAGGTCAAAAAAATGGAAGATGAATTTTACAATCTGACAGTAAAAGGGAATGATCTCAAGGCTTACATTAGAAGATTCCAGAAATTGAAGCTTATTGTCCAACTATGAGTGCCAAATGCTGAGAAACTTATGGAAGGTCTTCATCGGGGATTACCTAGAAGTATTAAAGAAATGTTACAGTTTAAAGCCCCAAACTTTAGAGAAGCCATTACCATAACCCAGAGTTAATGTGATCAAGTAACAAAGCGACAATTATGTGCAAGGAACGCAATGATCACAAATGAAAAAGTTGTGATGATAGAAGAACCTTCACCCACAACAACTACTACAATAACCGTAACAACAATAACAACCGCAACAATGATCACCACCAACATAATAGAAGGCAAGAAATTGTCAGGGCTTATGCTGCCACCCCAACTGAAAATATAGTATAAACTAGAAGCCTTTCCCCCGATAAGAGATGTACCCTACATCACATAAGGACCATTACATCGTCAAGTGTCAGACTTGCAACAAGGTGGGTCATCTGACCAGGAACTGCAAAAACAAAGGGCCAGCCACTGTAAGCAACCTGCAGCCAGTGTCAGTAACTTGTCATGCATGTGGGGAGAAAGGACATTACAGAAACCAGTGCCCAAAAGCAAACAACAATGCCCACGGAAGAGCATACTTGCCGAGAGACAAGAACGCTCACCAAGACCCGAATGTAGTCATGGGTACGTTCCTTCTAAACCAACATCAAGCTAGAGTATTATTTGATTCAGGAGCCGATAAAAGTTTTGTATCCATATCTCTTGCTTCTATGCTTAATATCCCACCAATTACACTAGATACCACTTATGACATTGAAATGGCTGATGGAAACCTAGTAGGCACTAATACCGTTATTCAGGGTTGCACTCTGATTTTGCTAAACCAACCTTTCAAAATTGACCTTATGCCGATTAAACTCGGTAGTTTCGACGTCGTCATTGGTATGGATTGGTTATCCAAGTATCATGCTAGAATTATCTGTGACGAGAAAGTCATCCACATCCCAATCGACGGTGAAACTTTGATCATCCCAGTTATCAAAAGTAAAACCCGACAAAGCCTCATATCCTGTATAAAAACCTAAAAAGTATTAACCAGAGATATCAATTTGAATACGAGGTACCCAAGTAATGGAAAAGGAGTCAGACGAGAAACGATTGGAAGATATACCAGTAGTCAGAGAATTTCCAGAAGTCTTTCCTGAAAATCTACCTGGCCTTCCTCTGGTTCGCCAAATAGAATTCCAAATCGATTTAATGCCAGGAGCGGCACCAGTAGCCCAAGCACCTTACAAATTAGCTCCTTCAGAAATGCAGGAACTATCTGACCAACTTCAAGAGTTAGCAGACCGAGGTTTTATCCGACCAAGTACTTCGCCTTGGGGAGCTCCTGTCTTATTTGTTAAAAAGAAAAAGGATATTTCAGAATGTGTATCGATTACCAGAGTTGAATAAACTCACCGTAAAGAATCGTTTTTACCCATTACCCAGGATAGATGATTTATTCGACCTACTTCAAGGACTCGAAGATTGACTTAAGATCAGGCTATCATCAACTGAGAGTTAGGGATGAAGATATTCCCAAGAATGCTTTCAGAACGAGATACGGACACTACGAATTTCAAGTAATGCCATTTGGTTAACTAACGCACCTGCTGTATTCATGGACCTCATGAACCGTGTGTGCAAACCATACTTAGATAAATTTGTGATAGTGTTCATTAATGATATTCTTATCTACTCCCGTAACAAAGAAGAACACGCATATCACATGAGAATAATCTTGGAATTACTCAAAGAGGAAAAAATGTATGTCAAGTTCTCCAAATGTGATTTCTGGATTAGTATTGTGCAATTTCTTGGGCACTTAATTGATAGTCAAGGACTTCATGTTGACCCCGCCAAGATTGAAGCAGTTAAGAATTGGGCATCTCCAACTACACCCACCGAAGTACGCCAATTCTTAGGACTCGCCGGCTACTATCGGAGATTTATCAAAGATTTTTCAAAGATCGCAAAGTCCTTGACTGAATTAACCCAGAAAAACAAAAAGTATATCTGGGGAAAAGACCAAGAGTCAGCTTTCTAATTGCTAAAACAGAAACTTTGTGAAGCTCCAATCTTAGCATTACTAGAAGGAAACGATGACTTTGTCGTTTAATGTGATGCATCCCATCAAGGCCTGGGAGCAGTGTTAATGCAAAGAGAAAAAGTTATTGCATATGCATCCCGACAACTCAAGCCTAATGAAGAGAACTATACCACACATGATCTCAAATTAGGAGCAGTAGTGTTCGCTCTTAAAATTTGGAGACACTATCTGTATGGCACAAAGTATACTGTGTTCACTGATCATAAAAGTCTTCAGCATATCCTTGATCAGAAAGAGTTGAACATGAGACAACGTCGTTGGTTAGAATTGCTCGCAGATTACGATTGTGAGATTCACTATCATCCTGGAAAGGCAAATGTTGTAGCAGATGCCTTAAGCTGGAAAGAACGAATCAAACCACTCCGAGTCAGGGCATTAGTCATGACCCTTTACCCAAAATTACCATCACAAATCCTCGAAGCCCAAACTGAGGCAATCAAGGAAGAGAACATCAAAGCTGAGAATCTACGAGTAATGGACAAAGGATTTGAAATACGTCCTGATGGAACCCGATGTATCAAAAATCAAAGTTGGTTACCACTCTTTGGTAATTTGAGAGACTTGATCATGTACGAATCCGATAAATCGAAGTATTCCATTCACCCAGGTTCTGACAAAATGTATCAGGATCTAAAAAAACTCTATTGGTGGCCTAACATGAAGGCAATCATCGCTTAGTATGTTGGCAAGTGTTTAACATGCTCTAGAGTTAAAGTGGAATGTCAGAAGCCATCCGGCTTACCAATATAACCAGAGATTCCAACATGGAAATGGGAAAGAATAACGATGGACTTCGTTACAAAACTACCCAAAATGCCAAGCGGACATGACACAATTTGGGTCATTGTAGATCGCCTTACCAAATCAGCACATTTCATCCCTACCAGAGCAACAGATAGTATGGAAACCTGATATGTGTGGAAACACATATCCATTTTATATCAAAAATAACCCTAAAAGACAAAATCGTGCTTTAAATGCTTGAATATTGCTTGTTTTGTCTTTGTGATTGTGTAGGTGCGGATATTGCAAAAATCACAAGAAAACGGTTAAAACCGGGCAAACACGAACACGGGAACGGAAGAGCACACAAAGAGCCGGAAGTTTTCTATAAAAAGGTCAAAACGTCAGCAGTGGTCAACCCTCAGTCAACCCTTGGTCAAAGTCACAACAAGACAAAACCCATTAAATTTCCAAATCAGTTCCTCATAATTCATAAAATTGCAAATCTAGTCCCTTAACCTTACACGGGCTTAGTTCTTTATAAATTTAAAACCCTTAACCTATGTAGCTAAGCCCAAAACCAAACACTATGGCCCAAGTCATTGTATAAGCCCAAGTCAAAAGACCCTACCCCACTCAGTCAAACGTATAAACAAGTAAGAAAAAAGGCGGGTAAAACAGTTTCTACTGTTCATCGTCTCTAAGATTTAA
>BQNB010134245.1:0-18340 GCA_026074375.1 Tanacetum coccineum | reverse complement strand
TAGGCTCACATGTATCTAGCCATATAATTATTTATTATGACACGAGCATACTCCAACATCTAATTCCTTATCAGTGTATGTCATATGTTAGTTAGCCCTTGAATAAACAATTTTCCCATTACAAACCAATTTTGGTTTAAAATTTGTATTTGAACAGAAAAAACCTTTTAAAGTTTTTATGAAAAATAGTACTATTATTAAAAACAGTACCTGCCATATTGGCCTGCACATTCTTTCTATTTTTAGTATTTTTGATGAGAGAGATGAGAGTAGCCATTTGTTCATCAATAAACCCAGATGATGAACTAGTTCCAACAGAGTTATTACTAGAAGCATTTCCCTTTAAAATACTGATTAGATTTCTTCTTTCTAAAATCAACAAGATAACCAATGATTTTAAAACATCTATAAATAGTGTGGCCATTAAATCCACAGTTCTCACAAACTAACCCAGGACCCCCACCTTGCCTATTATTGTTCAAGTTATTAGGCCTAGGTCTATTATTAAGATTCTGAGTATTTCTCTAAAAATTAACTTTGTTTGGAACATTAGAAACAAAAGCAGAAGCTTGATTCCTTTGAAAGGAACCATCAATACTACCAGCAACAACTCTGTGAGATTCCTCACTAGAGACGGTAGCATATGCACTTCTAACATCAGGTAAAATCTCTCTAGAAAGAATAGAACTTCTAATTTTCATATAAGAATCATCTAATCCCATTAAAAATTTCATTAACTTCATTAACTGATTATGTTTCTTAAAACATTCAGAAGTATTGCAAACACATTTAGGCAATTGAATCATAGCATCAAATTGTTTCCATAAAGCATTCAACTTATGATAATAATCAGCAATAAAAGAACCATTTTGCTTAAGAGTATTAATCTGATGATTCAAACCAAATATTATTGACCCATCAACTGTATCATAAGTTTTCTTTAATTCTTCCCAAACATGTTTAGCTCTTTTAGAAAAGATTTGACTCAAGAAAAGTTCCTCTGATATTAAACTCAATATCCAACCGAAAACAATAGCATTAACCCTATCCCATTGTCTACCAAGTACTTCATATGTATTAGACCTTTTACATGTCCCATCAATAAAACCAGTTTTATTTTTCTCTTCTAAAGCCAAAAGCATAACACAAGACCACACTTGATAATTATCAGTTCCTTTCAGTTTTATTGAAACAACAGTTAAAGCATTAGTATCATTAGGATGTAAATGTAATGGGTCACTAATATCTAATTTACTTATCAAAGTAACATGATCAGGATCCTTAATAAAATCATCACCATTCTCAGAATTATGAATAGACATGATTAACAATCAAATGAAGAGATAAAGGAAAAAAGAAAGAAGTTCCCAGGCTTTCACACCACTCAAGGTGGCATATCAAGGGCTGACAGCCTTAACTTTAAACTAAATAGCGAGTATAAGAGGTGTTACAGAGCTCTGATAAATGGCAGCGGAAACCAATACCAAACCAACTATTCTCTTGATTCACTCAGTCAAGAGAGCTAGCAGATTAAACAGCAACAGTCCACACCCAATCAACCAAGATCCACAAAACCCAAAATTTTCAAAATCAGAGTAATCAACCCAGAACTTCCAAAATCCAATTATTAACCACTCTTAATCACCAATAATGATTATAGATTAACAAACCCCCCAAAAAATCATGAAACCCTAATTTTTCAAAGTTAGGGTTTTTTTGAAAAACTAATTAATCTGTAAAATTAAATCACAGATGAAACACATATTTAAACTAATTGGACAAAGAACTAATTAATTTTAAAAAACCCCCCAAATTTTATGAAACCTTAATTTTTAAAAAAAATTCAGAGCAACCTGACTCTGATACCATGAAGAAAAACTAAATCCGATCTTTTATTAAAACACAAATCTCAATTTGTATCAACAAAATAATAGAACACTGATCTCAATCAATTAAAATCAATAACCATAAACTCCATCACTGCTAATCAGGTATGGAGCTATTATCTAAATGATAATAGTTCTATTACAATTCTCAGAATCAATAACAAAAGATCAAGATAATCTTATAGAAATTAGGGTTACAAAGGTGTGAGAGATCAAATTTTCTAGAGAGAGAGAAGAGGGATCAAAGTTATCCTAATGAGAATAGGTTGACTGGCTTTTATAGCCATTTGACCAACTTAAGGGATTTGAGCTTTGACACAATGAGTCCTCCAACAATAAAACATTTGAAACTTCAGACCAAAGCTAAAAACCAGACTAAACCTGAAAAACATAAATGACATAATAAGTCCCTGTATTATTTTTACCAGGAAGAGATTACTTTTTAAAACCATTTGCTATTAGGAGTTACAGGGGTAACGTATATACTTTAGTAATAGTGGATGATTATTCAAGATATACTTGAACTAAATTTTTGAAAACTAAAAGTGAAGCTTTTGAAATATTTGAAATCTTAAGTAACAAAATTCAAAATCAATTAGGATGTTCAATTGTTGCTATTAGAACGGGTCATGGTCGGGAATTTGAAAACGAAGTACAATTCGGAGCTTTTTGTGATGCACAATGCATTACTCATAATTGCTCTGCTCCTCGTACTCCACAATCAAATGAGGTGGTAGAAAGGAAAAATTGTACATTACAAGAAATGTCTAGGACTATGTTAAATAAACAATCTATTCCTCAAAAGTTTTGGTTCAACGCCGTTGACACTTCTACCTACATTCTTAATAGAATTTTAATCCAACCAAATCTAGGAAAAAACCCCTTATGAAATTTATGGATGTAGGAAACCTACTTTAGAATACTTCAAAGTGTTTGGAAGCAAGTGTTTCATATTAAACACTAAAGACTATCTCATAAAGTTTGGCCCAAAGTCTTACTAAGGTGTTTTTATAGGATATTCTCAAAATAGCAAGACTTATATTATCTTGAACAAACACACCATGAAAGTCAAAGAATCACTTAACGTGACATTTGATGAAAGTCCTCCTCCCACCAAATTATCACCATTGGTGGATGATGATATTGGTGAAGAAGAAGTTATAGAAATAAAAGTAAAAGTAGATAATAATATAGAAAATGAGTCTATTGAAGTTGACGAGATCGTTAACATTAAAGAGTCTAAAAATAACCCATTAGAACAAGTCATAGGAAACTTAAATCAAAGAACATTAAGGTCACAAGCTCAAAATAAAAGTAATCTCTTTTGCATCATCTCAACAATAAAACCTAAGAATGTCAATGAAGCATTAGGAAATAAAAGTTGGGTAGTAGCTATGCAAGAGGAACTAAATCAATTTGTTGTAAATGATGTTTGGGATTCAGTGCCTCTACCTAAGAATCAATCAATTATAGGAACTAAATCGGTATTTAGAAATAAGTTAGACGAAAATGGTATTGTGTCTAGAAATAAAGCTAGATTAGTGGCACAAGGATATAATCAACAAGAAGGTATAGATTACGATGAAACATATGCTTTGGTAGCTAGACTAGAGTCTATCTGAATACTTCTTGCTTTTGCTTGTGCAAATGATTCTAAATAGTTTTATGAACTAAGAGGTTTACGTTAATCAACCTTCGGGTTTTATTGATTTTGAAAAACCAAATTATGTTTAAAAACTTAAAAAGGCTTTGTACGGTCTTAAACAAGCTCCCAAGGCTTGGTATGATAGACTAAAAGCATTTTTGCTAGGGAATGGTCGATAACACACTTTTTACAAAGAAAATAAAAAAGCACCTTATCATTTTTCAAATTTATGTCGAGGACATTATATTTGGATCCACGTGTCAAAAATTGTGTGATGATTTCGCTAAAATCATGCACGAAGAACTTGAAATGAGTATGATGGGCAAGTTGAACTTCTTATTGGGTCTTCAAATAAAAAAAATGAAAGACGAGATCTTTTTCAATTAATCCAAGTACATCAAGGAGATGTTAAAGAAGTTTGGGTTGGAAAATTCTAAACCAACCAAGACGCCAATGTCAATGGAGATCAAGCTAACCAAAGACGACGAAGCCGAATATGTGGGTAGCACTAAATATCGAGGTATGATTGGTAGTTTACTTTATTTAACTACAAGTAGGCCCGATACTATGTTTAGTATTTGCTTATGTGCTTGTTTTCAAGAAAACCCTAAAACAACCCACTTAGAAACCATTAAGCGTATATTTAGATATATAAAGGTACGAACCACTTAGGATTATGGTATCAAAAAGGAACTGATATAGAAACTATAGTATACGGCAACTCTAACCACGCGGGTTACTACATCGATCGAAAGATCACTAGTGGCGTTTGCACGTTCATGGGATGTTGCTTGACATCTTGGTTCTCTAAGAAACAAACAACCCTTGCAATCTCCACAACCAAAGCCGAATATGTGTCCGCCAGGAAGGCGTGTCAACAAGCACTATGGATGACACAAGCTCTCATCGACTACGACATACGACTCAACGAAGTTCCGATAATGTGCGACAAAAAAGGCGCCATCGAATTAAGTAAAGACCCCGTCCAACATTCTCGTACCAAACACATAGAAATACGTCACCACTTTCTTTGTGACAATGTCCAAAAGGGAAACATTTCTATCGAGAAAGTTGCATTCGAAGGTAATTTAGCCGAAATCCTAACTCAACCATTAAAACGCGAACAATTTAATTTTTTAAGATTAGGACCAGGAGTGATGGAACATATTCCTGAAAATGAATTATCTTCCTCCCAAAAATATTCATAAGCGGAATTAGAATGGAGAAATAATCATTATTCAAAATATGTTTATTCTCATTATTCTAAAGCCCGAAACATGAATATAAGATTGAGATTAGAATTTAAATAGATTACAGAAATATCAAAAAATGACCATAGATATTCTCCGAGTCTAAAGGTCTAACCATTTTTGGTTATTACATGAAAATTACGAAATCGATCACAAAGACGAAAAGAATAATCATTGAATTGCAACTCACACTTGTATTGGCGATGTTTTATCACGTCTAAATGTTCAAATGTATGTATTATTAGCAATGGTCGAAAATTTACATGCTAAAAATGAACACACTCCAAGTAGGATCGACTACTTAGAATTTCCTCTGGGAACTTCACGAGTAATCCAACGTAACACTCAAAACTTGAACGTTGCATTTCTCATTGCCAAAAGGTTGATGAGGTGTAATTTTTATACACTTTTTCGAGGTCATTTAACCACCTAAATCATTGCAAATATCTCTAAAATATGTGATTAGTCATTTCTTTTTGTATTTTTAGCACTTAGATGGCATTTGGAGGAAATACACGTGACTTGGGCTCATTTGGGGAAGAAATGGACGAGATTACAACTCGCACCAAAGTCAAAGAAGAAAAGGGCACATAGACCCTGGAGACGGCGTCACAATTACGTGTGACAGCTTCAGAACATCAAAGTGACGGCATCAGGAAATTTGAGACGGCGTCAGGACTTAACCGAAATAGTGAAGCCCTAGAAGATTTGACGAAGCGACGACGTCAGGATTACAAAGCGACGCCGTCGCGATCACTTTTCTATATATACAAGCTCGTTTTTAGGGTTTTTAGTATAGAACTCGGGATTCGTTATTTGGGTATGAATATTATTAATAGTTAGGCCACTTTTAGGGTTTACAAACCCTCTTGTATCGCCATTAACTCTATGTTTTGATCAGTGAATTTCTTTATCTAATTAATCTTTCAATATGTCTATGTGTTGTCTGATTAATTATTGTTCTTCGCTTCTCTTTAACATGTTAGGCTAATTGCATAAGAATTAGTTTGTAGATCCTTTTTATATTGCTTCTTGTTGATGGGTGTGCGCATAGAAATCTTGCTTCTTATTACTTGTGAAGACGTCTAGGGAAACATGATTGTGTAGAAAGGATATCATCGGTAACAATCTTCATACTACCTTACCCATATGTGGTTAATCACCTCTTAAGTGTTTTAATGCATGTAATGTACTCTTAGGGTCCTTGTAATAGTCTTCATACTACCTTACTTGTGCGTTGCCTTAACAGAATATTACATAGATGACGGGTTCGTGTAATTCGTTCATGACTTAGAAAATACTTACACATTGCATCACAAGGGTCACGGGCAATATTTTTAGGAGAAGCAAACTAAGGATCATGCATGATTAAGTAAACACATTTATTTACCTATCGAGTTTCCACATTAGTTTAGATTTAATTTTAGTTATTTAGTTTAATTAGTTTAAAACCAAACTCCCCTTTCAAAACTAAGATTTTACCTGCTTTCTTAAAAATATAAAAACACAAAAATAATCTTCTTCTAACCCTTAGACCTTAGTTACGTTAAGTTCGAGCTTTCCCAACCTATTCCCCTAGAGAACGATAACAACCCCTGAGTCTTTCCTATACTACATTACAACGGTTAGGTACTCTGCCCAGGGAGTTGTAAAACCTGGTGTGTTTACAACGACCGCATCAAGTTTTTGGCGTCGTTGCCGAGGAATAGTTAGGTTTAAAATTTAATTTAGCTTAGGTCTACTCACTTGATTCCTAACCAGTGAGATTTTTATTTTCTTTTTTATTAGCTTTTTTGTAGTCTATCTTTTATTCGTTCTCTTTGTTCGTAAAACCCTCTTGTTTATATTGTAAATAAAGTTGTTATTTAAAATGTATGGTTATAGTTATTCTGATTTAGCTAAATTTAGTTGGTTACCTAGAACCATAATCAATTCATTATTCCTTGAATCATTAAACTTAGTTCCCCTATCATCTAATTAAAAAGTATGATGATTCTAGCGAAGTGGAGTCAGAAGAGGACGGAAGTGCAATAACAGGCGAGGAATTAGGAGTAGAGTACTTTAAGAGATTTCCAACTAGGAGCAATTTAACATATCATAAGTACTTAATGTGTGCCCCGGTTCCATCCCTATTCTTGAGAAACCCCATCATTGTGAGAAGAGATCCTTCGAACCTTAAAATACCATGCAACATACGACATGTACATAGAAAGCCTACATAGATCTTAATTCCCCTATAAATATCATGACTCGTATGCAATACAATTGGATCATGAGGAAACAACTTGAACCTAGGGAAGACCATGAGGGTATTAGAGGAATAAGCAACTTCACATGAAGAATTAGAGGGATGCACGTATTTGTAGGAAACTTCACTTATGTTTCGGATTTCATGATTATTGAGGATATTAGTTCAATTATAAACCCTGGGCTGTCACGAGTGGTACTAGGAAAGCCTTTTGTTGCCTATAAGATACCCCATAAGATAGAGCAATTTAATTCATTATCGGATTTAGAAAAGGAGCATACAAAATTAGTCTACTTTAATAATGAGGAGGACATGAGAAGAGGAGTAGACTACGTGATGAATAAGATATTAGGGTTTTATAAAGAATGTTTAGAGCTTGGACCCGAATACTTAACTAGACTAGAAGAAGGTGAAGTAAGTGACGAAGTAGGAGTCACGTAAGGAGTGTGACTCCGAGTCTAGCTACAAGACTCGTTAAATAAACAAAAGTGCTTTTTGGGAGGCAACTCAATCTTTTATTTTTCCGCATATTAGGAGTGTTGTGTATTTTAATTTTTTATCATTTATTTTTATATGTTTGAATTATGTGATCATGCTTTGTTTTGTCTTTAATTTCGTCTTAATTTTAATCAAATGTATTTTACATCAAATAAATTGTAAAGGAAAATATCCGGTTTCTAAGAACCATTTCAAACATTTTAAATGAATAATTTAGATTTATTCGCGTCTTGTGTGTCTTGTGCCATGTTAGAGTCATATGATTGTACTAATCGTTCTCGTGGTTTATGTAGTACTTTTTCCAGGAAATAACTAATAGGTTTTGTGTGCAGAAGTTTTCCAAGAAACAAATTTTTGTTTGTTTACAGTGTCTAAAGACGGCGTCAGGATTAGTCCGGATGGCGTCGTGTCTCCAGCTACAGTAAATTTCGTATTTTTTTTAAGTTTTGAAAAATTACTTTTGTACAATTTCTAGAATTTGTAGTTTTCCAATAATTTGCAGAAAATTACTATTACATTAGTACATTCATCCTATCTTTATTGCTTTCGTAGTGTCAATACCCTAAATTTGCAGAAAATTACCCCGTCGATTTACGCTGGGTATAGTTGTTTTTTGTCTTTGATTTGCAGGTTATATTTGATAAGGAAAGCCCAAAATTCTAAAGGGAAATTATATAAAAAAAAAAAGAGGAGTTTCATGTGGAGGATTTTTTATGACGATTTAGCCGAGATCATTTGTTTTTCTTTAATATTGAGCAAAACCAAGGGATACTAGTTTTTTTTTTTCCTTTTTCTTTTCCCTATATATTTATCCGGAATACTTTTAAAGAACCATTGGGACATGTTCAAATAAGTGTAGAGAAATAAGCTTTATAGAATCTTTTTCTTCATTTTCCTTTGCTTTGTTCTTAAAATGATGAGTAATATACTGAAACGTAGCGTAGACGGTAATTTTGACCTAAATTTAATTTTTTTATGTAAAACATACTGATTGAAAACTTATTATTATTAGCGTCTCATGGATATAAATTATATGACTAGCACAAAAACCTACCACTCAAATAACGATCACCCTAAAAATGTGAGGTTCGCCCTTAGATCTTTAGGAATTCAAGCATCTATCTTTGGTGCTTAAGATAGTTGTACCTTTAGCTTGCTTGAGTTAAGGAATGAGCAATCATATATGTCGCGTTCATGGATTTGATCATGCATATGTGGTTTTGTCGCTTTTTCTGGAGCATTGGTATCGGTTAAAACTATATGAGAGTGTACCGGTAGTATATTAAATTCCAGAACTTGTTTTAGTGATACATCCTGAGACCGCAAGTAAGATCGCATTCATGATTAGTATATGTTATTAAATGATAAGAGGCATAGGATAAACTAGTTTTAAACAAGTATTATGGTAATTCTGATCTTCCGATCGTATTTTTTTTTTATAACTATCCCCACACCCTTGCTTCACACTTATTTTTAGTGCAACATACCCCTAGTACACCCCTCCGAACATATCCTTTTTGCGGTTCTCGTAATTTTTCGATGGATTTTGGATTATTTATGAAGAGCATTGTTTACACCCTTACCAAAATGTTACATCCAAATCGCCTTAGCCTTCCTTGTATGTACTCATTTTTAGTACATTTTATTGTTATCACATTGTAAACCCAGTTAATTATTTGCTTGAGTACATGGTTTGAAAAGTCATTCTTTATTAATGTGTTCATTTTTGGGATGATTTGGGACTTATTGGTAGTTAATATTTTGTGGAGAAATAGAGAAAAAGTCAATTTAATTACTCCTCATATGTTCTAATACACTCCATGTTTGTGATTGCATTCAATTCAGATCATTAGATTAGTTTATGTATTGAGTATCAAAAACTCAATGTAGGTGCGTTACATAAATCCCAAGTCATGTAAATTATTATGTTATCAGCAGATGGTGAAGGGAAAAAGTTAACGCAAAAAATTATAATATAGAAAAGTTGAAAAGAAAAGAAAAAAAGAGAAAAAGAAAAAGAAAAATCAAAAAAATAGAAGAAAAATAAGAAAAAAATGCACAGGCTGCCATTTTGCTTATGTTTATGTTTATGTCAAGAAAGAGTCAGAAAAGAAAAAGAAAGAGTTTGATGTAGAGTTTGTATATCTTAGTCCTAGTGTAGTCGAGTCTTGGCTTAGCAACGCCCTTACGTGTATTCTTATATTTAATTAACTCACCACACCCGTTTTCGTTTCCGTTTAACTTACACCCAAACACCACAACCCTTTAAATACCTCTTTGAAAGTAATTCCTAGGTGCTTACGCCGCAGCGGTGGAGGTTTGATCCTTTATCAAGCCTATGGTAATTTATATGCTATAACAGGTAATGAGTGTTAATTTTCCGTTTCCATTATTGTTATAATTCATTATACACCCGAGAGAAAGAGAGAATCCAAACACATATTGTGAGGGGCTAGTGTATAGTTTTTGTGCTTTTAATTACGAGGTCTAATTGGTTGTGCTATAAATTATCTTTGAAAAGTAAGTTAAATGCCAACGATATTGCTATTGTCTATGTATAAAAGCCCATTTGCTTGGGGACAAACAAATCCCAAGTTTAGGGGTATTTGATGAGGTGTCATTTTATACATTTTTTCGAGGTCATTTAACCCCCTAAATCATGCAAATATGCTCAAAATAGTGCTTAATTGTTTCTTTTTGTGTCTTTAGCAATTGGATGGCTTTTGGAGGAAATACATGTGACTTTGACTCAATTTGGGAAGAAACAGGACAAGATTGCAACTTTACACGAAGAGGCTCAAAAACTGCATACAGGCTGTAGCGACGCCGTCAGGATTTCTAGTGACGGCGTCAGGATATGCAAGCGATGGCGTCAGGATTCTTGCGACGACGTCAGAACGTAATCGACTTAAAGAAGCCCTAGAAGATTCGGCGGAGCAACAGCGTCAAACTTATAAAGCGATGTCGTCACGATTGTTTTTCTATATAAACAAACTCAAAATTAGGGTTTTAAAGTGTGAAACTTGGGAGAATTCGTAGGGTATCTTAGGGAGCCAATTTTTATCAGCTTTTTAGGTTATTTTTAGGGTTCTCAAACCCTTTTGTATCCACCAATTACTCCATGTTTTAATCAAGTGAACTTCTTTATCCTTTAATCTGTCAATATGTCTTGTTTTTTGATTAATCATTGTTCTTTGCTTCTCTTAACCAAAATAGCTAGATCTATTAATGTTTATTACAGATTGCATGAAACTTAGTTTTGCATATCCTATTAAAATGCTTCTTGTATGATGTGATGTGCGCGTTAGGCTCTAGGAAACTAGCTTCTTAATTGCTTGTGAAGACGTCTAGGGAAACGTAATTGTGTAGAAAGGATACCATCGTAACAGTCTTCATACTACCTTACCCTTATATGGTTGATCACCTTTTAAGTATTTTTGGGATGGGGGGGGCCATGTAATGTACACTAGGGGCATGTAATATTCTTCCATACTACCTTACTTGTACGTTGCCTTAACAGAACATTACATAGACGGCAAGTTCGTGTAATTCGTTCATGAATTGAAAAATACTTACACGTCGCATCACAAGGGTGACGGGCAAAAGAATTAGGAGAAGCAAACTAAGGATTAATGCATGATTAAGTAAACACATTTATTTACCTATACGAGTTTCCATATTAGTTTAGATTTAATTTAGTTTATTAGTTTAATTAGTTTAAAACCAAAACCCTCCTTCAAACCCGAGATTTTAATTACTTTCATAAAAATATAAAAATGCAAAAATAATCTTCTTTCGACCCTTAGACCTTAGTTACGTTTAGTTCAAACCTTCACACGTTATTCCCCTAAAGAACGATAACAACCCCCGAGTCTTGCCTATACTACACTACAACGGTTAGGTACTTTGCCTAGGGAGTTGTAAAACTTTGTGCGTTTACAACGACCGCATCAAGTTTTTGGTGCCGCTGCGTGAGGAATAGTATTGGTTTCAATTTATCAACGTTGGAAGAATGCTATCTATAAAGATGCCATTAGGAAAAGTAACCAAATGCATCAAACTTTTTAGAAGAGCTCCCTAGCAATGACCCGTAAGTTGGATGACATGATAGAATCGCCTAAGTCACAACCTAAGAGAACATATAAAGAGGATTTAGAAAGTGAGACGATTATGGTTAAGATGCCTAGGTGTATGTCATTTTTAGGTTCTACCGATGCATATGATGAGCCTATAGGAAGTCTAAGTATGATGAATAATGAGGTAGGAAATACAAGCCCATAAAGTACCTCACAAGTCCTCCCATCATTTGAGGTATACACACCGCCTGTGACTTACCTAGAAGAAGTAGAAGAGACTATAGGAATCTCGATGGAGGTAGAACCTTTGAACCAAACACAAATGAAGGATTTAGGATTGAATACTTGTAATCATGACTTTCCTCTTAGTTGTAGGGAAATTCCTAGTTTTGATGAACTGGAGCCTCAACCACAACCCTTATCTAATTGTCCATCCTTAGATATAAGTCTAGGAGACAAAAAAGGCCCCGAACCACCAATCAAACCACATAGTCCGGATAGCTTTAGGATGAAGGAAGTAGACAATTTGACCAAACATACACCACCTTCACCTCACGAGGTGTCACCCCACCTTAAGGATGTGTATTGCTATTATCACTCATGCATTGATGATCCTAAGAAATATTATGGATTTAAACCAGGTTTATTAGGACAAAGTGGATCCCTAGGTGTTGATTTTTCGAATTTGGAGATGATAGAAGATGATTGAGAATTAGAATCTAAAGAAGTTTCTTTTCTTGAAGAAGGACTTAATTTACCTGTTAGGCTAAAAGAATTTGAAAATGGTAAGATTAAAGAAACACACCATTTAGAGCATATAATTCAACAACCAGTTTCTCAACATAAGGCTCTTTCTTACCACAATGGTACGTACCGTTACTATCACCCACACTTGACCTCAAGTGTAGGAGGACATCCCCTTTTAACTGTTAAATAAAGGTAGAGTCAGGCTCGTGACTCGGACAAAAATAAGCGCTTCTTGAAAGGCAACTCGAGCATGTCTCATTTACTTTATTATTATTTTACGCATTTTTAAGAGTGTCGTGTGTTTTAATTCTTTATCGTTTATTTTTATATGTTTGAATTATGTGATCATGCTTTGTTTTATCTTTAACTTCATCTTAATTGCAATCAAAGGTATTTTACATCAAATTGTAAAGGAAAATATCTGGTTTCTAAAAACCATTTCAAGCATATTAAATGAATAGTTTAGATTAATTTGCGTCTTGTGTGTCTTATGTGTCAGTTTTAAGTCATATGATTGTGTTATTTATTTTGTGGTTTATGCAGTAATTTTTTAAGAATAACTGATAGAATTCGCGTGCAAAATTTTTTTCCAAGAAAGAAAAAAAATTCTTTACAAATGCTGGAGACGGCGTCAGGATTTATCCTTACAGCGTCATGTCTCCAGCTACAGTAAAATTCATATTTATTTAATTTTTGAAAATTAATTTTGTAAAAATTTTAAAATTTGTAATTTTCCCAAAACTTGCAGAAAACCACGATTACATTAGCACATTCATCATATCTTTATTGATTTCGTAGTGTCAAAACCCTAAACAATTACGTTGTATATTATTATCCCACCGATTTTACGCCACGTGTAGTTGTTTCTTGTCTTTGATTTGTAGGTTATATTTGATGAAGAGAAACCCAGGAGTTCTTAGAAGCTTCGTGTGGACGATCCTTGGATGACGATTTAGCTGGGATCATTTGTTTCTTTTCTATTTATTGAGAAAAACCAGGGGAGTACTAGTTTCTTTTCCCCTTTTCTTTTCCCTTTATTCGTTTTACGGGTACTTTTAAAAACATTGGGGACAATTTCAAATTAAGTTTAGGGGGAAATAAAGCCTTAGAAACTATTTCTTCATTTGTCTTTGCTTTGTCCTTAAAATATTAGGAAATATACTGAAACGTAGCGTAGACGGTAATTTTGACCCAAATTTAAATTTTTTTATGACACATACCGATGAAAACTAAGTATTATTAGCGTCTCATAGATAGGAATTATATGACTAGCACAAAAACCCTACCACTCAAAAAAATTCCACCCCAAAAATGTGAGGTTCGCCCCTAGATCTTTAGGAATTCAACCACCTATCTTTGGTGCTTATGATAGTTTTCCCTTTAGCTTGCTCGAGTTAAGGAATAAGAAATCATATATGTCGCGTTCATGGATTTGATCGTGCGTATGTGTTTTTGTTGCTTTTTCTGGAGCATTGGCATCAGTTAAAATTATATGAGAGTGTACCGGTAGTGTATTAAATTCTACAACTTGCTTTAGTGATGCATCCTGAGACTGCATAGTGAGATCGCATTCATGTGATTAGGATTTTCTAAATGTTAAGAGGAATGAGGATAAACCCTATTTTAAACATGTATTTGTTATTATGGTCTCTCCGATCATGTAACTGCCCCCACATCCTTGCTTCGCACTTATTTTTAGTGCAAGATACCCCTAGTACACCCCTCCGAGCCTATTATTTTCGCGGTTCTCATAATTTTCCAGTAGATTCGGATTATTAATGAAGAGCGTTGTTTACACCCATACCTAAATCGCCTTAGCCTTCCTTATATGTACTCGTTTTTAGTACATTATTGTTATTTCATTTGTAAACCCAGTTAATTATTTTCTTGAGTACGTGGTTGCTAAGTTAAGTCTTTTATTAGTGTATACAGTTTTGGGACGATTGGGATTCATGGTAGTTTTATTTTATAGAGAAATGGGGAAGAAGTCAAATTATTACCCCCATACGTGCTTAATACACTCCATGTTATTTTGATCAATTTTTTGATGAGGTGTCATTTTATATACTTTTTCGGGATCATTTAACCCACTAAATCATGCAAATATGCCCAGATTATGTGCTTAATCATTTGTTTATGTGTTTTTAGCACTTGGATGGCTTTTGGAGGAAATACACGTGACTTGGGCTCAATTGGAGAAAAAACGGACAAGACTACGACTCTACACCAACTATCTTAAAGAAAAGCATACAGTGCGTGGAGACGGCATCGCCGATTACAAGCAACGTCGTCAAAGTTATCAAGTAACGGCGTCATGGAATTCTAGTTATCAAGTAACGACGTCATGGAATTCTAGATGGCATCAGGGCGAAGCCGACTTAAAAACCCCTAGAAGACCATGGCGGCACGACGGTGTCAGGAACATAAAGCGACGCTTTTGGCAGCCTTTGGGCTCGTTTTGAAGGTGTCAAAACCCTCTTGTAACATCCTCAACTGCATGACTTAATCAAGTGAAGTTCATTTATCCTTTATCACTTAATATGTCTATGTGTTTTATGATAGATTCTTGTTCTTCTCCTTTATTTGCCATGCAAGGCTAGATCTATTAGTATTTACTTATGATTGCATGAAACTTAGATTGTAGATCCTTTTAATGTTGCTTCTTGTGATGGATGTGCACATTAGGCTTTAGAAAACTAGCCATAAGATATTAAATTGGCATAGACGTCTAGGGAAACGTGAGTGTGTAGAAAGGATACCATCGGTAACAGTCTTCATACTACCTTACCCCTAATATGGTTGATCCCTCTTAAGATATTTCAATTGCATTTAATATACTCTTAGGGGCCTTGTAATAGTCTTCATACTACCTTACTTGTGCGTTGCCTTAACGGAATATTAAATAGACGGCAGGTTCGTGTAATTCGTTCATGACTTAGGAAATACTTACACAGATCATCACAAGTGTGACAAAGCAACAGGATTAGGAGAAGCAATCTAAGGAGTAGTACATGATTAAGTAAATACATCTTTTTATCATAAAGTTATCACCAGTAGATTAGATTATATTTAGTTTTAATTAGATAAAAACAAACCAACCTCTCAAACCATGATTTTACCTGCTTTCTATAAAATAAAAATAAAAAAAGAATCTTCTCTCAACCCCATAGACCTTTGTTAGATCTTGATCGAGCCTTCTCAACTTATTCCCCTAGAGAATGATAACAAACCCTGAGTCTTGCCTATACTACACTACAATTATTAGGTACTCCGCCTAGGGAGTTGTAAGACTTCTTGTGAAGTATTACGAAAATCGCACATCAAGTTTCCTGTGGACGATTCTTAGATGAGAATTTAGCCAGGATCATTTGTTTCTTCTCCTTTATTGAGCAAAACCAGGAGAGTACTAGTTTCTTTTGCCTTTTTCTTTTCCCTTTATCCTTTTATTTGGGTACTTTTAGGAATATTGAGGACAATGTTTAATTTAAGTGTAGGGGGAAACACGCCTTAGAAAATATTCCTTCAATTGCATTTGATTTGTCCTTAAAATGATGAGTAATATACTGAAACATAGCGTAAAAGATAATTTTAACCCAAATTTAAATTTTTTTATGGCACGTAGCAATGAAAACTGAGTATTATTAACGTCTCATGGATAGAAGTTATATGACTAACACAAAAGACCCTACCACTCAAAAAAAAAATCACCTCAAAAATATGAGGTTCACCCCTAGATCTTTAGGAATTCAGGTATCCATCTTTGATACCTAAGATAGTTTTACCTTTATCTTGATCGAGTTAAGGAATGAGCAATCATATATGTCGCATTCATGGATTTGATCGTGCATATGTGGTTTTGTCGCTTTTTCTGGAGCATTGGTATCGGTTAAAATTATATGAGAGTGTACCGGTAGTATATTAAAATCTAGAACTTTCATTTTTGATGCATCCTGAGACTGCTTAGTGAGATCGCATTCGTGTGATTAGGATTTGCTAAATGATAAGAGGCATTAGGATAAACTCTGTTTTAAACATCTATTTGTTATTATGGTCTCCTCGATCATATAACTATCCCCACACCCGTGCTTCACACTCATTTCTAGTGCAAGATACCCCTAGCACACTCCTCCGAGTCTATCCTTTTCACGATTCTTGTAATTTTCTGGTGGATTCTAGATAAAGAACATTGTTTACACCCTTACCAAAATGTTACACCCAAATCACCTTAGCCTTCTTTATATGTACTCGCTTTTAGTACATTATTGTAAAACCCAGTTAATTAATTGCTTGAGTACGCGGTTGCTAAGTCAAGTCTTTTATTAATGTATACAGTTTTGGGACGATTTAGATTCATGGTAGTTTTTATTTTATGGAGAAATGGGGAAGAAGTCAAATTATTACCCCCATACGTGCTGCTTATCACACTCTATGTTATTTTGATCCTTTCAATTCGGGTCATTAGATTGGTTTATGTTTATGAGTTTTAAAAACTCAAGGGTAGGGGTGCGTTTATAAACCCCAAGTCATGTATTATTATGTTTCAGTATATGGCAGGGCAAAAGTGTACGAAAAAAATATAGAAAAAAGAGTGAAAAGAAAAAAAAGAGAAAAAGAAAGAAAAAAATATGTTCGGGCTACCATCTTGCTTACATTTATGTTTATGTCAAGAAATAGTCAGAAAAGAAAAAGAAAGAGTTTGATGTAGAGTTTGTATATCTTAGTCCTAGTGTGGTCGAGTCTTGCTTAGCAACGCCTTCGCATGTATTCTTGTATATTAATTAACAAACCACCACCCAAATCCACCTAAATATATCCCATCCGTTTTCATTTCTGTTTAACTTACACCCATATATCACAACCCTTTAAATACCTCTTTGATAGTAATTTCTAGGTGCTTACGCTGCAACGGTGGAGGCTTGATCCTTTATTAAGCTTATGGTAAATTATATGCTACGACAGGTAATGAATGTTGATTTTCCACGCGTTTCCCATATTGTTATAATTCATTATACACCCGAGAGAAAGAGAGAATCCAAACACTTATTGTGAGGTGCTAGTATATAATTTCCATGCTTTTAATTACGAGGTCTAATTGGTTGTGTCATAATTTATCTTTGAAAAGTAAGTTAAATGCCCCCGATATTGCTATTGTCTAGGTAGAAAAGCCTATTTACTTGAGGACAATCAAATCCCAAATGTATGGGTATTTGATGAGGTGTCATTTTATATACTTTTTCAGGGTCATTTAACCCCCTAAATCATGAAAATATACCCAAAATACGTGCTTAATCATTTCTTTTTATATTTTTAGCATTTGGGAAGCTTTTGGAGGAAATACATGTGACTTGGACTCAATTTGGGAAGAAACGGGACAAGATTGCAGTGTCTGGAGACGGCGTTTCGATTAGCATAGACGTCTAGGGAAACACGAGTGTGTAGAAAGGATATCATCGGTAACAATCTTCATACTACCTTACCCATAATATGATTGATCCCTCTTAAGTGATTTAATGCATGTAATGAACTATTAGAGGCCTTGTAATAGTCTTCATACTACATTACTTGTGTGTTGCCTTAACGGAATATTACATAGATGACGGATTCGTGTAATTCGTTCATGACCTAGGAAATACTTACACAGATCATCACAAGTGTGACAAAGCAATAGGATTAGGAGAAGCAAACTAAGGAGTAGTGCATGATTAAGTAAAGACGTTTGTTTATCCATACGAGTTCTCACCAAAGTAGTTTAGATTTAATTTTAGTTTAAAACAAAACCCCCCACTTAAAACCATAATTTTACTTGCTTTCTATAAAATATAAAAATACAAAAATAAGCTTCTCTTAACCTCTTAGATCTTAGTTAGATTCAGTTTGAGCCTTCACATGCTATTCCCCTAGAGAACGATAACAACCCCCGAGTCCTTGCCACCTTGCCTAGAGAGTTGTAAACCCTGTTGCATTTACAGCAACCGCATCAATTAGTTTAT
>BQNB010134244.1:0-18340 GCA_026074375.1 Tanacetum coccineum | reverse complement strand
AACACACTAGGGCTGGGCCTTGGGCTGTGCGAGCGCCTGGATCTATGTCTCTTTTCGTATTCCCTGGTGCTCATCGTTCTTGACTCGGAATATCGTGACGTTCCGGTGGATCCGCCAAAGTTAAGTCGGGCTTTTACTTCTTTCTGCTTTTCATTTCTTTCTTTTTCTTTGTTAAACTTCTCAGCTATGATTGGCAACAATTGGTCGTAGTTCTTGTCGCAATACTTCCGGAGGGCTGCGTCGGACGCGTGCCCGCCACGGTCTTGCGAGATTGGCTCTTTTTCTCTCTCAACCGTGTTCCGCACGGCGGACGTGTACTGGCTGGGGGCAGAACGTTCATGAGTGCTTATGGTGAGTATTTTCATAGAACGCAGTTGTGTTTGGGTCCCACGGATGGCGCCAACTTGTTAGTACAAAAAATGTTATGGGTTAAAAGGATGGATCTGGATGGTTATTGGGTTGGGCCAATGGATGTGATCTTGTACTAAACCAAGTGATGATGTTGATTTCCTGCACAAACAAAGACAAACCGTTAGTCTTACCGTGGGGACGGACCCCACGATTAGACTCCGGCGTAAGAGTAAATATTCATGTTTTGTTAGAGAATGTCAAAGTGTGTGTGTGTGTAGAATGTGGTCATAAAATCATACATTTTGATGTGACAGAGGTCCTATTTATAGGTGAGTGAAATACTAGGTTTTCCTAGTATTTCGCTTATATCTGTTAGTGGGCAGAAGTGGGCCCCCTGTCTGGCAAGGGTCCGCAGTAATCGTGTTCTTGCAGATGTGGGTTCCCTTCCGCGGACGTTTCTTGATCCACGAAAGGTTTGTCACGTCCGGCTTAACTCTTCCGGGCCGTGCCAGTACGGGAATGGGCTTAATCTTGGCCCATCATTTTTTAGGTTGCTTTGGTTGGGCTTGGAGTCCACTATGATACTACGGTTTAGCCCCAGAGGCCTGTTAAACCTATTATACGCCATCAATGTCTATATCAAGTCTTTTTGATGAATTCATATCTTTTTAAACCTAAACTATCAATAGTATATTGTAGGGGTGAGCAAAAAAACCGAAAACCGAAACCGAACCGAAAACAACCGAATCAAACTAATAACCGAACCGAATTTGCCAAAACCGAACCGAACTACGAATTCGGTTCTCGGGTTGGATATGGGTTTGACAGTCTAAACCGAAAACCGAACCGAAAACCGAATTTATATAAAAATATATATATTTTTTATATATTTATATATATATAAAAAGATCAATAAAATTTTATCCTAATATTGAAAAACACTTTTTATGTTTGAAATAATTTTTGTGGCTAAATATATTTGTATATATTTCTTTTTTTTTAATAAATTTTGTAATTCGGGTAAACCCGAAAACCGAACCGAACTAGAATTCAACCGAACCGAACCGAAAACCGAATTTGAATTCGGTTTGGATGAGTATATGAGTTGACATTAAAAAAACTTTTAACCGAACTAACCGAACCGAACAAACCGAATAACCCGATAACCGAACCGATCAACATCCCTAGTATATTGGGCAAAACTTGCAAATGAAAGTAGCACATGTAAGACTTGCAAAGGATGGTCTTCATGTCTTGCAAAGAATACAAAGATCACATCATTAGAATTAATTGATATTATTTTATACTGAATTGACATAGGTTGAATATTATTTTATGGCTTTTACTAATCGCTGCCCACTGGGCATGGATTAATTTATTTATAAACGGAATGTTTTAATTCATTTAAATGAAAACCATGTTCAAATATAGTAGTTTACAAGTTCATTTAATGTGTATTTAATGCATTTTTTATTGATTAGGAAAGTTTATGCTTATTAACTGCACTCTAACCTCCGCCTAGTGACTAAAGATTAGCAAAACCCTTATTTTATACTGAATTGACATAGGTTGAATGTTTTGGAATGTAGTTGTTGCCTTGTCTCTTTTGTTTTGTCAAGTCTGTGGCTCTCACGTGTGGGACATCTTCAATAAACGTTAGAACACATATGAAATTACTTTTATCTTATATTGCTTCTTATATGAGCATTATATATATATATAATAATAGCAATTGAAAAAAACACTATTCACGTTAAGCACTGTAGCAAGCTACAGTGCTTGGTGAAGCCATTCAGGTTAGTTTTTGTTTATCTCACTAGCCAAATATCCGTTCTTTGTATAGAAAAAAACATTCGACTATTTACCATGTTCCATTTTCGACTAAACAATTACTTCATTTACTTTTACAGATTAGCAAAGAAAGGTAAAAAACAAATGTCGATAGTCTAGAAAAGAGGAAGAAAAATCTCAAGAAAAACAAGGAAACGTCATCAGACTGAAGTTGATTCTTTTCTGTCGGGTTACTGCCTACTTATATGGGCGGTATTAAATTTTGTAGCTATCGGTTTTTTTATTATGTTGTTTCCAGATATTTTAACCGAAATTATTCCCAATTCTGTTATCTTTTTTGTGGCATACTGTTTTCGTTAAAATATATGGAAAGCAGTGAATTTTGTTTTTCAATCACAATCTAATGCGCCTATAAAGAAATTGTTCTTAAAAACAGTATAAAATCCCATTAACATTTCTAGTGTGGGTTTGTGAACAGCCCCCCCAATTCGCGAATGAATACGTGCATTATTTAACAAAACCGGTCATTAATGAAGTAGAAAGACATTTGATATTATAAGCACTAAACGCTGACGGCGACCATTCAATTTAGACGCTTAATGCTCATAAAGCTTCTTGCGAAATTAGAGTTTATACCTGATGACGTATAGTATGGACCGGCCCGGTCCACTCATACTATTATGGGCTTGGTAGCTGCTAGTGGGCCTCCGGCCCACGCATCGCGGTCACGGCCTCATGGACCTACGGGTCGCGGGTACTGGCGTGGTCCGTGGCCGCGGTATCTTCACAAGTTATCTTTAAGAAAAGATAACCTAATTAAATAAGAGATATGCTTTACTTATTTAAATCAGTTAGGATAATTCCGAATCCCTAAGATACCGGCCGTATCTTGGGCCGAAAGTTATGGAAACCCTAGGGATTATTCAGCCTATAAAAGGAACGCGATTGTCATCAATGCAAGTATCTGATAAACCCTAATTACACTCGATTATTCTCTCAAACCCATATACTTACTCTCACGCCGGAGTCTAATCGTGGGATCCGCTCCCACGATAAGGTTAACGGTGTTTTATTCCTTGTGCAGGGTCCTTCAAACAAGTTCACTTGGTACAAGAACAAGGCACTTCATACCCGGATAACAACCTATTCGGACCTAACAAGACCCGACCTAACTTTTGTATCAACAAGTTGGCGCCATCCGTAGGACCAAACACTATGAATTACTCTCAGAAAAATGAGCGTAATGGCTAACACAACCCCCATTGTGACCACTGTCACGAAACCTGCAACCAAAGAAAAAACACTGAAATATACGGATGCCACTCCCAGGGTTAACATACAGGATTTCTGTGAAGAGCACTACGAGGATATCCTACCGGTCATTATGGACAAAATTCGCCGTGACAAGCGAAAAGAAGTCCATGCTAGACTAGACTTCGGAGAAAATCTCAAGAAAAGAAGAATAAAAGAAGGCTCTCAAAACTCAAGTGCCAGGACCTTGTCCGCAAGGTACCGTAACCCATCAGAGAGACTGAAAGTGCGAGACCGCTTGAGATACAACGATCGACTAGGTCATCGAAGGCAGAGCGCAATCGACCGACTTAGCGATACTTACTCGCCAAGCACAACTAAATCCGGACCGGACAGGGCAAACTCTAGGGATCGTTCTCACGGAAGAAGCCGCCCTCACAAGCGGGACTCTTCTAACAGAGATCGTCTTCGGAGCAGAGACTGCTCTCACGGCGTCGAAGAATCGTATGATAATTCCCGCTTCTCTTACGGGACGGGGACCAAACATGGATATCACTCCCGCGACAGAGACCGCTCTCGTTATGTGAAAAGAGGGAGGGAAAGTGAATCCCCGTTATCCCGCGTATCGGAGAGCGGCACCAGCGATGGAGGACACTGGAAGTCAAAGTCAAAAAGGCACAAGCCTACGGATGAGGATGACTTGGCAGTGCCCTGGATATGTGAAGAGGTGGATCCGTTCACACCCCGAATCCGCAACTTCAAAAGTTCACGAAAAACACGAATGCCTAACAACGTGAAGACCTATGACGGAACAGGTGACCCAGAGGATCACGTAAAAAATTTCCAAGCGGCAGCACAGGTGGAACGCTGGGCAATGCCTACATGGTGTCATATGTTCAATTCTACCCTAATAGGGGCCGCAAGAGTATGGTTCGATGAGCTCCCTCCGGAGAGCATAGATGGATACAAATACAAGGATCTCAAAGCAGCATTTTTAGCATACTTCATGCAGCAAAAGAAGTACCGGATCAAAGATACTTTAGAAATCCACAACATCAAGCAAAGGGACGGAGACACCATCGAGGACTTCATGGAAAAATTCAAGGTGGAAACCGGACGCATGAAGGGAGCCCCTGAGTGCATGCGGATCTCCGGATTCATGCATGGGGTTAACAACCCTGAATTGACAAAACGCCTTAATGAACATGTCCCAAAGACCACGGAAGAAATGATGATCGTCACCACTACCTTCATACGAGGAGAAGCTGCCGCTGCTGGCAAAAAGAAAGGTCACGCATCATGGAGAGCACAGGACCAGTCAAAGTGGCACGCTTCAGAGCGAAGGTCTGACTTCCGAGGTCAGCCAAGAGAATGACGGGGGTCTAGCAGGTTTACCCCCCTTACAAGAACGTTCTATATGATACAACCATGGCATAGAGTGACAAGGAGGAAAGTGACTCTAAGCTTTGAACGTGTCAGTGAAATTATGTTCCATTCATTGACAACCAGTAGTGGGACAGAAGGACCGGTTGTTATAGAAGCGGAAATTAGCGAGCACATGATCCACCGCATGTATGTGGACGGAGGTTCCTCAACGAAAGTGCTCTACGAGCACTGCTTCAACTGGATTCGACCGAAAATCAAGAACCAAATGGTCCCAGCAACGACGTCGTTAACCGGTTTCAGTGGAGAAACCATATGGCCACTGGGACAACTTAGGCTCTTAGTAACAATAGGAGATGTAGATCATTCTACAAAAGCATGGATGAATTTCATGATCGTAAGGTCATTATCACCGTACAACGGCATTATTGGAAGAGACTCTGGAATAAGAAAATCAAGCGGTAACCATCCAACAGCCACGGAATGCCTTAAGATCCCAGTCGAGGATAGGAATAGTTGACTATCCGTAGCACTTTCTGATACCACTGAGCGTGCCACGGTGATCTACATCGTCCTATGGAGATACCGCCCCAAGAGGTTTTGGTGGTCCGTTATGAAGAATTTTAAGTACCCCTACATTTGAATTTTTTCCCTGATCAGGAAAAGTAAGCAAATCCGGAGGGAGACGCTATCCGCGTAAGGACCGGACAAATCTATATGCTCACATCCAAAAGGAAATACTTTTGATGATATTTGCTAATGGTCACAGTCAAACATACAGGAGTATTCCATGGATCAATAGCGGAACATCGACTCAATATTCGGGAATGATATTCACCCGTTCGACAGAAGAAAAGGGGCCAGGCCCCGGAGCCGTGGCGAAAGTCCATCCCAAGCGTAGATCCAGAAACCTAGAAGCGGACCATTGATCATGAGAGAAGTCTATTACCGTGAATGGCTGTCCAATTAAGTCATGGTGAAAAAGCACGACGGTAGCTGGCGGATGTGCGTGGATTTTACGGACTTAAACAAGGCCTGTTCGCAGGATTGTTACCCCCTTCCAGAAATCGACTGGAAAGTTGAATCTCTCTGCGGCTACCCCTTTAAGAGTTTCTTGGACGCGTACAAAGGCTATCACCAAATACAGCTGGCAGAGTCAGATGAAGAGAAAACAGCTTTCCACACCAGCCAATGGGTATATTACTATACAAAAATGCCCTTCGGCCTCAAAAACGCTGGCGCCACATACCAGCGGCTGGTGGACAAAGCTTTTGACAGCCAGGTTGGTTGGAACATAGAAGTGTATGTTGATGACTTGTTCATTAAGAGTCACACAGAAGTAAAAATGCTAAGAGATATCGATGAAACATTCTGTATGTTACGAAAAATCAACATGAAACTCAACCCCAAAAAATGTACGTTTGGGGAAATGGAAGGAATGTTCTTAGGGTTCATGATTAGCCCGGAAGGGATAAAACCGTGCCCTGACAAAACAGAAGTTGTACTACAACTCCCGTCCCCACGAACAATTAAAGAGGTCCAGAGCCTCAATGGGAAGTTGGCTAGCCTGAACAGGTTCCTCTCCAAGTCAGCGGAAAAGTCCTTGCCGCTATTTAAAACCTTGAAGAAGTGCATTAAAAAGAGTGATTTCCATTGGACACCAGAAGCGGAACAAGCCTTCAAGCAACTAAAGCAGCACTTGTCGGAGCTACCCCTGCTGGTAGCACCCAAACCAAAGGAGGAACTGATTGTATACCTGTCCGCCTCCCATGGAGCCATTAGTGCGGTCTTGATGACTGAAAGGGGGACGGCTCAAACACCGGTCTACTTCGTAAAGCTACAACATTAACATGACCCCGTGAACTAAACAATACCCCAATGTAGAAAGCTAAGTCTATCACAGGTTATGCCGCCAAGAGTGTTGCAAGAGGTCTTTCCCAAGCGTACCCATTGCACACGTAACCTAAACCAAAAACGCCATCAAACAAATAATGTCACGTCCCGACGTGGCAGGACGATTACAAAAATAGAGCGTCATGCTGGGAGAACATAATATCACATAACCGGACCAGACTCTGTGACAGGTACGAGATTCCTACGCGAATCCCTCATAGAGAAGCCAGACGAAAGTCCGCTAGACGTATCAGTGGTTGAAACTCCGCAAGAGCCATGGACACTCTTCACAGATGGATCATCATGTGTCGATGAATCTGGTGCTGGCTTAATACTAACAAGCCCGAAGGGAACGGAGTTTACCTACGCGTTGAGATTTTAGTTTACAGCTTCTAACAATGAGGTAGAGTATGAGGCACTAAATAGCTTGCCTAGAACCGGATCATTAGGCGCAGAAGGATGCGCAATGTGCACGTAAGTGTAGACTCTAAGTTGGTAGCAAACCAAGTCCTAGGGACATATGTCCCAAAGAGGTAATATGGGTCAAGTACCATGAAAGGCCAAAAGCCCATATCAGTGGCTTCGCTAACTTTTCCATAAGCCAAGTCCCAAGAAGCAAAAACAAGAAAGCGGATGCCCTGAGCAAAATCGCGTCAACCAGCTTTGCGCACTTATCAAAACAGGTCTTGGTCGAAATACTTAAAGAAAAATCCATACAAGAAGAGGAAGTAGCGACAGTAGTAGAGGAAGAGGGACCCACATGGATGACCCCGATAATGGAATATTTGAAAAATGGGACCCTTCCCGGTGATAGAAAGGAGGCAAGCAAACTCCGTATCAAAGCTAGACAGTATGAATTATTAGAAGGGGTTCTTTTTTTAGTTTATTTATTTTTTTGTTTTTTTTTTTTTTTTTTATTGTTTCATTTTTTATTTTTTTTTTTTTAAATACACAAGCGGTCATTCCTAAAGCCGTGGCTAAGGTGTGTTGGACCACTCCAAGCGGATTATGTGATCTGAGAAATTCATGAGGGGTCGTGCAGTATGCATGCAGGACCACGTTCCGTGGTGGCCAAAGCCATGCGATTGGGATATTATTGGCCAACTATGCATCGGGATGCACGAGATATGATACGCGCATGTAATGACTGTCAAATACATCGTCCCGTGCCAAGGAACCCCCAACAGCCGCTAACCCCCATCACGGCTCCATGGCCATTCTACAAGTGGGGAATTGACATAGCCGGTCCTTTCCCGGAGGGACCAGGAAAGGTCAAATTTTTTATAGTCGCAATGGATTATTTCACGAAGTGGATAGAAGCGAAAGCTGTGGCAACAATAACTGGCAGTCAGGTGAAGAAATTTGTGTGGGATAATATAGTGCGAGATTCAAGGCTTCCGAAGAAAAAGTCCCCCCCTCGGATAACGGAAACAGTTATCAGCACAACCTAATTCAAGACTTGTGTGAACAAATTGAACAGCACACAAGCGCTTCCACCTCAGGAAAACGTCCACAGTCCCCTATTGACTTGTAGAGAGAAGGCAAATAGGAGCTTGGGTGAAGAATCAAGTCCCAATGGGCGAGGGAAACAAAAGATTGGATAAAAGAGCTCCCCACGTCCTGTGGGCCCAATCCGTGACATGATTAAGTCGAGTCATGGTGATACCCCTTTCTCCTTGACTTATGGAACAGAAGCCGTAATACCCGCGGAAATCGGAATGCCAACGTACCGCACCGCAGTTGTGGACGCCGCACACAATGACGAAGAATTACGGCTAAATCTGGATTTACTAGAAGAACGCCGTGAACGCGCAGCAATTCGCGAAGCCAAGGCCAAGTTGAAAATGACAAAGTATTACAATGCTAGGGTCCGCGGTGTTACTTTTAGACCTGGAGATTTTGTTTATCGCAGCAATGACGCTAGTCATGCCGTAGATGGAGGAAAGCTGGGCCCAAAGTGGGAAGGACCTTATGAGGTCACGGAAGCACTCGGAGACGGAGCATACAGACTAAGGTCCATGGACGGCACGGTCCTTCTGCGGACGTGGAACATAGCCAATCTCAAGAAATGTTATCTTTAAGTTACGGCATGGATAAGTTTGCGTCTTACTTAGGGCCCTTAATAAAGTAATCCATGTATTCTTATTCTACTCTTTGTTTTTAAGTTATGAATAAAACTCCGCGGGTCTAGCTAACCCTGCGACTTCTTTATATGAAAATTTTCTAAGTGAATCTTTCCTTTCTTAATTATAATTTACTTGTTACTCCATAGAGTACATACCCAATATGATGGATATCTTTGGATATCTAAACAGGTGCTAGGCACCCAAAATAATTGCTTGCCGTGTAAGAGGGTTGCAACCCCAACGGCCACGGAATTCTGCATCCTTATTCTACGTATACCTAAGACGTTAGGTATATAAGAAAGACTCCCACGGAGCATGCAAGACACTATAAGTACGATTATAAACAAAATATATCAGGAGATGATCAATTACAATGTTAAACCACAAACATCCGTGGATATATTACAAACAGAAATATTGTTTAAAGTACCACAGCCGATACTATGGCCAATCCAGATTATACATAGCTGGTAAGGACATGGATCTGAACAGCCTCAGAGATGCCTCACCTTCCGTTATCTCAGTCTGAGTAGAAGCATCCGCCAGCAGGATAGCAAGACCTTGAGGGGCAACGGTAGGTCACTACTACACAAAAGGCTATAAACACCCCTAAATAGAGACCGGTTATATAAAACCCTATTCCTATGATTAAAAACTAGTGGGAATGGAACGAATTGGGATTGGTTTTCTTGAAAAAACAGGTTTTCATAATACAAAACGCATAAAAACTGGTTTTGCGGGTGAAAACCAGTCTTTTAAAAACACAATATAACAACACCGGTGTGAAAGTAACAACATGTCTCTATGTATTTTATGTTATAGACACTGATCTCTACGATACAACCGTGTGATTACTCGCTATTTAGAACTATCCATCCCTAAACGACTCTACACCCCTTTCACACCTAAATTCCGAAAATAATGAGCAAATAATTATTATAAATCACCATAAATGCTCTTAACATAAGCATAGCCACCACAATTTCGCAAATGCAAAAAAGAAAAAAAGAAATCCCAATAAAATCACAATTGCCAAAATAAAGTAATTTGCTAAAACTTTCATGTTCATGCTATTTGGATGATGTATCATTTTGTAACATTCATCTACCGTATATTATGAAAGTACATTTCATATGCGTTAATATAAAATACTTCGTTCCGATTATCAATTTAACAAAGTTTGTATTCATATTTCCTCATTTGCAACAATTTTTTGGAATTACAACTATATAACATTTGTTGACTGAGTTCAACACACACAATTGCCTACAGTCCACATTAATTTTTAATCTAAAAATAAATTTTATAATCCAACAACTCTTAACAACAACAGCTAATATACCTGGTAAAGGAAAACGCAAAGTGAGTACTTTTGTATTTCAAATTTTTTTTTTTCCTTATTAGGTATGCTTCTCTCAATTAGATTTTTATTAATAAGTGTAAAAAAAATAACAAAACTAAATATTTCTTAATTTGACCAAAAATTTATAAAAATTCGTTTTTGTAGTAACAGATATAAAATATCTGAAAATACACATGGGCCTTTGTGGTATTTTTTCATAATTTTGGGGCAAAAATATAAATTCAAAAATAAAAGCTCGTCCCCTTTTCACAAGACATTACCACCGGAATACATCCACCGTCCATGGATCAATTAACAAAAGAGATGATCATAACATCTTCCATTAAAATCAACTAAGCATTAAAATCAATTCAGTCCATGGATCCTTCTTCAAATCCAGTTGATCATAACATCTTCCAGATTTACTCTCACTATTGCGGTAACAACAAACCCTTTTATTATTTGCTATCTTATTAACTCATTATTGTAGTTTATATTATTAAATCATAACTGGTTCTAAGGACATGCCTTACCTCTTTAAAATCTGAATTCATAGCAATTAATGATTATGATATAAAGTTAACGGTATAAACCCAACGGGGGGGGGCTGATATGATAATCAGAAAAATCTCCATCTCTTGAAAAAACACAAACCTATCCAACAAATTCTTTTTTGAATAAAAGGCATAATATGCATATTAGAATGTTTAATTATGTGATTTTGTGTTTTAGAAAATCACATTCCAAGTGTATGCTGCAAAGAGGGATGATTACATGCAAGATAATGAGTCTACAAAAGCGACATTAGCTATGGATGCATTGTCGCAGCTTCTTTTACCGTTTGAGTCGGGAGTATATTAAAGGTGGTTTTTACTAATGTTTAACTTTGCTAAAACTTATTATTTGGTTTGGTTTTTGAGGATATGGGGTAATTTAAATAGATTGTGTGCTATAGGATTGTATATGTCATTAGAGGCCGTTAATCTGCTTCTGTTTGCACACACATGGCCAAAATAGCTACTACCTGCATAAGCAAGACATGTATTTGATTATTGTGATTACTTTTTGTGATCATTAGAAACGTGGTAGTGTTAACCCAGTTACCGTATACAGTGGCCATTGATCACAGGAAGCTAAGCCAGACTAACCTGAATAAAATCCTTTCTTGAATATTGGCCATGTAGATTTGAATTAACCATCTCAGCTATTGCAACTCTGTTTGTTTATCTTGGAAGAGACTATGGAGGTAGTAGAAGCAACCAATATAAGCCAAACAAGTGTAAAGGAAAAAATCCAACGTACAAAAACTATCTATCGTTATATCTGACAGGCTTGCACATGAAATACACATAAATACATATGAATGTACTTACCCAAGACACAAGGACATGTTCTCCGGGTGGGCCCTTAGCGTCAATAGGTACATGGCCCATTAAAAGTTCTAGCAAAACAACACCACAACTATAGGCATCTGAATAGTGGTAATTTTGCAGGTTGAAGCATACCTAACATCATCAAAAGTACTAAGTCAAAGAAACCTATTATATCACAAAAAAAACTTTATACTTTGTAAAAATTATAATCATACTTATATGGCTGCCCGTTAAATATACCATGAAACTCAGCATATGATGGCATTACTTAATAAAAGTGTCAGGTTAATACATAGAATGTGGAAATGACAAATGCTAGCCTTCTAGGATGGATCTACTGAACATCCTATTTCTGATATATGATCATTGGTTACTTTACACAAGGCAATTAGATGGTAGGAAAGAATAAATAACTAATTCAGGTGCCAAATATCCAGTGGTTCCCAAAACACGGGCCGAGATCAAACCATTAAGCTTCTCTGGTCTAATCTTAACGAACCCAAAATCAGACACCAGGATATTGGTATATTTGAAATCACGGTGTATGATAGATGGGATGGTATGCTCATGTAAGAACTCAAATATGAATCCATTCTTCATATCTGAATTCATACATGTTTAGTTTTTCGGTTACATTTAATAAAAAAGATTATATAGTTTATCCACGGGTACTTTTTTTCTGCATCAACAATGTCATGTCTACAATAGTTTTTAAAGCTTTTTCAATTCTGGACTAGAATGTAAATTATTATCAAACTGCAAACTTCCCCTAATACAATAACAAAATTAGAGGTGAGAGTATACAATTCTTAAAAGCCCATAACAATTACTACTTTTAAACTTATATAACCAATACTTAACTCTTTTGCAGGAGGTAATTGTGGAGCGTGAAAGAAATGATCATGTAACCGCAGTGAAAGCGGATACTTTGAAGCTCATTGTACAAATCCGGAAAACACCTAAATTGTCGTCACCTTTTCCTGATGAGCACTTGAGTCTCACTTTGGGGGAAACATCCATTGAGGTGCGAATATGTTCTCTCAATTGCTTTGTTAACAGTAGTTTAGTATCATAGTTTTTAATCGTTGGTTATGTGCTTATTACTCTTAGGGGAAACCTATACAGATGATGGAGGTACCACAAGAAGAGGTTGAACGGGTTATTTTGAAGCTGCTGAGCTTTGGGTTATTTGAACTGTTGAGATTCCAACACTTTAGTCTTGTTGATTTCGATGGTTATCATCGAGTGAACGTGAGCATCCCAAAACGCTAAGGCTAATGATTTTCACTCCATGTTAGACCTACAACCCTTATAGCTATATATTTACTTACAAACTAAATTTTTAAAACATGTGTAACTGGCTAAAATTGGTTTCCATTGTGCAACAGGTCTTTGAACACTTCATTGAGAGAACTCCACGAGGTCCCTTTGAGCTTTATGAGACATCAGTCTTTTTAAATTATACGTATGCAAGTTACTACCTAAATGCCCATTTCATATCTGTTATATATTTTTACCCCGGGTTATTAACATTTCTTTTTAGGGTGATCTATAACGAAGGATATCGAGTTTCGAAGGCTTCAAGCAAGATACGTGTCGCGGACTGGATAGAGTTTCGTGCCGCTGAGGGGTAAGAAATGCCAAACACCCATTATAATTGCTTATTGTGTTTTAAAGTTGGTGGAACGGGTTCAAAAGAAGTGAACCAGATCGGGTGATAGATATCATTATAGGTAGTTGTGTTCATGTTACTGTGCATCTTGAGTTGTAGTTTACATGTTACTTTTTTCATTACATACACAAATTTGTCACGCACGTTGGATCGAACAAGTAATACTAGAATTAGTCCACTATATGTTATCGCAGTTATACTGGTCAAAACTGATTCCATACGACCATAAGATCTCGGTAATAATTTTTGATACTAGAATAAAGCTGGTGTACAAATTTTGTCAGGCAAATGGTGATTTGTAAAGTTTTTAATTTCTAAGACCACTATTGTCCATATCTAAACAAGCAAAACTTATGTGGTCCATCTTTTACATGATCTTGATAATTTACTAAAAGTAGTTAAAATTCGGGACTTGAGCTGAGTACCTCTAGGACTAGCCACTCAAGGAAGGACTTCATTTAAAATACAGTTGTTTTCAAGCTATTGAATTAGTCACACAGATGATTTTAGTAGTGTAACCTGTATCTTAATTATTTAACCAAACCAGCTTACCTAGCTACAACTTCTGATTTAGTCGAATAATAATTGGAGGTTTGACCTGGATAAAAGAACACCTGGAGACTGTACCATCTGATTGAAAATAGTTGGTCCGTTTAAACAGAGAAAGATCTGTGTTTAGTATATTTGTTTCTATAGCAGCTGCCACAGAGTGGGTGAAGTCCTAGGGTTTGAACAATCCTTCCTTATCTTGAAAATGTCGGTTCGCCTGCAAAACGTCAGATGTTGACTTTTCCGGGACGAAGATATAGTACTTTTCAAGGAAAAATACTGGATATCTTTTTAAAGTTAATGATTTTTTATGTGTTTGAATGTTCAGATGTTTGATCCCAAGGGGATAATAAGCTGGTCGGTGGCACGTGTTGACTGGTCAGAACATGAATGGCATATGAAATCATATGCTAAAGTACATCTCATCCCAGTTCACAGAAAATATTTTGGTATTTTCTTTTCTTAATCATGCAAGTTGTTTGTTTGCCACACCTTTTTTTTACCCTTTTCTATAGTAGATTTATAGTAGAAACATCTAAATCGATTTTGATATCATTACAAGAAATCTCACCAAGACATTAATTATCAGTTATGCTGCAAGAATTGGCTCTGATATTTGATAAAACAAACAAAAACAATAACAAAATGACTTACCTTCTTTGTTGATGAAGTATTTATCTTTGATAAGTAACTGATTTAGAAGACTATTATTCAGTAGCATTATATAAATAAACTTACATGGAAAAAAATTTACTGTACATGCAAGCACTGCAGCAAGCAACAGTGCAAGAACTGTAGCGAAGCTACAGAGCTTGCCCGGCCCCATATTTTTTTTTACATAGCAACATGCTGGCCTGCCCAATTTTTTTTTAAAAAACAAAATAAAAATTGTTTTTGGCACAAAATAGGGAAAAAAATTGTCACAAAAGTACGACTCATTCAATAAAAAATAACCCGCGGTAACATTCCGAAATGGACTGTAAACACTGTCAATAAAACACGATGAGAACCCAAAAAAAAATAAATTCGCAAAGAAAAAAAATATAAAATAATAACAAATAAATTTTTAACTCAAAAATTAACCCAGCACTATAAACATGAGACCGAAAAAAAAACCCCGCACAAATACAATTCTCATTTAAAGCCCAGTTACCATAAAATATATTAAAAAAAAAAATCCCGTATAGCTAAAAAAAGAAATCTTTAAACATAAGCCCCACACATAAGCCCATATAAAAAAAAACAAACTATTAAACATGAGGCCGAAAAAATAAAACCGCACAAAATAAAAAAAATTAAAATAATAACGCCTCGCGTAGAATAAGACGACGTAGTTTTGTTCTACACGCTATAGTGCTCGGCCCTTTGGGCCCCCAACTTGGGCCAACCCATTTGGTTTTTTTTTTTTTGTAGGCAATGTAAAAAAAACCGCTCGGCACAAAATAGAAAAAAAAAATTACAAAAATATTGACTTATTAAAATAAAAAAATACCAAAACCCGCACAAATAAAAAATAGAAAAGAATAAAAATAAAATTTTAACGCAAAAATTATCCCGCACTATTAAACATGAGACCGAAAAAAATAAACCTACACAGAATACAATAAAAAAACGCCATGTTCCTATAAAATTATATTAAAAAAAAACCCGCATAGCCAAAAAAAGAAACCTTTAAACATGAGCCCCACACATAAGCTCATATAAGAAAAAAAAAACAAACTATTAAACATGAGGCCGAAAAAATAAAACCACACAAAATAAAAAAAATAAAAAATAATAATGCCATCCAACTAACAGCAAAAAATTAACGACCCGCAGCAACGCGCGGGTAATCATGCTTGTTATCTTATCAGAACATTTGAAGGGGGTGTTTGTTTAAGCTTATGTTTGGCCTTATGAGCTTATCTCATTTCGACTTATGTTTGACAAGCCCAATTTGTCCGTCTTATGAGTAAATACAAATCGGTCAAACAAATTTATGTAAGTTAAGCATTAGGTAAAGAAACCAATGAGCCTAATCCTTTAAGACATTCATTTATGGCCATTTTAATTTGAGGATGATAGAATCCGTTTCAAGTAAGCACTATTAAAGGTTTCTTATTTACGCTTCATATCTCATTATGTGTGTTTACTACTTAAATCCTTAAATAAGCATAGTTACCAAATACTAACTATTAAAGCAAATCCAAACACACTACCCTACATTGCATTCCATTGGTACGCGCGTTTCACTACTATTTTTCTACTTATAAACCATTTTCACTACTATGTTTCTATAGGCACGGAATACGACAACTGTAAACAGGATGGTCAAACAGGCCAGCATACATAACACAATGCCTGATCAAGCATGTGATTTACCAATCCAAAGCAATTGAAGCGGATCCATAAGTAGTGAGGGTGCTGACATTGGTTCAACATACATCAGTAATCAATGTAGTAGAAAACTTATGTATGCAGATGGAACATTAAATAGGACCCTAACATTGTTTATGATATTTTCATGTAGGGGGAGTTAAAACTAAAGGATGTTCATATAGTAAATGAGGCTGAAGTGCTGGCGGGCCAGATGTGAAGAATTACACAGTTAGAATGTGACAAATAAAATCCTCAATGTTAGTGGGGTGGAAAAGGTCCAACTGTCGTCCCTGTTGGAGCAAGTTTGGTCCTCTTACATCTTACATCTGGTATATATGAGTTGATCCAAGTAAGTCACTGCCATTCTGATTTTGTTGATTTCTTATCTTTATGCTTATAGATGACATAGATGTGATTTTGTTGATTTCTTATCTTTATGCTTATAGATGACATAGATGTGTTATTTCTGAACGAACAAAAAGATGAAGAGGTGTGTTTTGCCTTTTGAGATCATACTTACTGTAGAGTTGATTAAGTTTAATGATGCCTGCAATTTTGTAACCACAGTTAAATAGCTTGCAAAGCCTACAAATTATATTACTAGTATAGTGAACTTTTAGTTTTGTACTGCTGTAAACATGCTTGTATTTCCTAGCCTGTTTGATGTCCGTTTTGCTAATGTTGTAAACATGCTTGTATTTCCCAGCCTGCTGAATTGAAATGCTATAAGTAGTTCTTAAAGCAATCCCCGTAGTTTGAAATTTCAATACATTAGGCTATTCTTGAATACTTTTTACTTGAATTTCAATACAGCAGACTTATTTTTTAGTTTACTGATGTTTTTATTTCATTAAATTACTTGGACTAATGAGCGTCCGTTGGAGAACAGAGAGTTGAACGCGATCATTGGCGCATGGTTTACGTTGTGGCGAGATTAGTCCTAGATAATTAAGTTGAATTCTAGTGTTTTTCTTTATGGTTATTTGTTGAATTCTAGTGATTTAATTTGATTTGAATTTTGTATTTGCTTTATGTTAAGTTGAATTGAAGTTGTCTTTATTTACTTTAATTTGTTGATTTTGACATTTTTGGTCTATCTAAATCAATTTATATATATTTGCTGTATTTATATTTCTTTATTTTGGTGGGTTAAATTTGTAAGTTTTGGAATTTATTAAATAATTCCAAAATTTGTTTTTTTAAATAGATTAAAAAAAAGACAGGTTTTGAGTTAAAAACATATTTTTTTACTCTATATAAAAACAGGTTGGATGTTTTTATAAAGACATGTTGCGGGAGAACCGGTGTCCATTTCCAATAAAACATGTGTTTATTTTAATATGAAGACCAATTCTTAGGGAGAGAACCGGTGTCGATTCTTCTAATAGAGACCGGTTGCATAACCGGTTTTCATATGCTTCGATTACGGAGATACCCCCCTCGGAGAGTGGTTCCAAAACCACTTTTTATGAGCTATTTTGACCAGTTTCTATAGCTTTTTTTGTAGTAGTGGTTGGGACACCGTCATATCTGGGATGATGGGCGGAATCGACCCCATGGGTACGGCAAACCACCCGACACTTCTTCTTCTTCTCGGCGCGGCTCACGTTAGCCGCGATGACATCTTCCAGCAATATCTCCTCTTTGATGGCCCAAGGATCTCTAGGATTGCGTACCTCCGGATATACTGTTGGGAGGTACTAGGAAGGAGGTCACGGATCCACTGATGAGCATCTTCCCCGGTATCACTCTCTAAATGTAGAGATGCCTTGATTAGCTCCATCGGGGCATCCCTCAACTTCTCCACTTGATCCACCATCGGATACTTCAGATCCTTCAAGTCCTGGAGGCCTTTGATTAACTTGCTGTTGGCATCCAGGTCATACGCCTCAATATCCGCCAAGTCTCGGCCGGCCTTTCCGTGCTCTACACTGTATTTTAAGCCCTCACTCATACCTTTGGCAAGTCCTGCCACATCAGCAAATGCGCGCCTTATCACTGAAGACTCGGCACACTTCATAACGGCAAGGCGCAGACCGTGCCCAATGACCCAGCGGCGACCCGCGATCGCTGTCAACATGTGCGGATACAACTCTTCATCAAATCCACACTAAGTTTGTTCAGTCGAGCATCCATTTCCGCACACCGAGAGATCACCCGTTCATCCTCGTATTTCTTGAACTCTTCAAAGGCGGCTTTTATCCTTTCTTCGCCTGTGACTTGAGCCTGGAGAGTTGACACTTGGTGAGAC
>BQNB010134243.1:0-18340 GCA_026074375.1 Tanacetum coccineum | reverse complement strand
TGGAATCTAACAATTTAATATCTTGAAGTTGTTTCATCAACCTCATCCTGTCGAGAAGGATGTCATCATTAACGCCACCCTGATCAAGATGAATATCAATATCACGTAACTTATCTGAGATATCAGATCTCTGTCTCGTTTGACGCTTCTTGAAATCAGCCACCCAAATCCGAATAATCTTTTTCAAGGCCTGTAATTTTTTATTAAATCGAATCATATCATTACTGTCATTGAGATTAAAAGACTCCCAAGCCTGAGTAACCATAGAAACAAAACCACTCATCTTAGTCCAAGACTGGTAAAATCGAAAAGGAGTAGGACCGTAATCAGCAAGAACATCATGCAGCAAAATTGGACGATGATCCGATAAGTGTTTGTCTAAACATACAGCTGAAATATTAGGAAATAACGTCAAGATACCATCAGACACCAGGAAACGGTCAAGTTTACTCATTTTACTGGCCGAGGGGTGAGACCAAGTAAACGAATACCCTTCAAGTTGAACCTCATATAAGCCTGCGTTAGAAATAAAATCATTAAAATCGGCCGCCCCTTGGGGATTGAAAATCGACCCCATACGTTCATCCGAATTCCTTACTTCATTAAAATCCCCCATAAGAATACATTCACCATGAAATCTCGATATTAAGAACGTGATATAACTCCATAACTGACGTTTCTCCACCCTAGATTGGGGAGCGTAAATGGAGATAAAAAGCAATTTAGATTTAGTAGAAACCCACGTGCCATATAGCGCAACAAAATTATCTGAAAGAATATGATGTTCTTTAAGGAACATGTTAGAATCTCAAATGCATAAAATTCCTCCAGAATTACCGTTCGCTTCACTAACCTTGAAATCGAAATGAGAATTTCCTCAAAGAAACTTAGCCTCCATAACGGATACAGATTCCATCTTTGTTTCTTGTAACGACAAAAAATTAATCTTGTGTTTATTAACTAACTCCTTAGTCCAATCTTTTTTAGCCTTGGACCCGAGGCCTTGAATGTTTAAAGATAAATAATTCATTGGAAAACCTCGTTACCTCCTTTAGATCGAATAATTTTTTCCATATCAGTCGCACATCCGTCCATATCGTAACCCATGACTTGGCCTATTTTGATCATATCATTAAGAGCATCAAGAATAGATCCACCTTTATTCGAGCACACGTTAATATTACGGTTATCAGAAAAGCTTTGTTCGTTAGTTTGTTGTACCTCTTCATATATCCGAGCATTAAAATTACCACCTGATCCCTCTTGACCTCCCACACAAGAAAAATCCTTCGCTTGAGTAAAACCAGGAGGATGCGACATACTAGAATCAGACTCCACATCTTTCTTCCTTCCATCATGTTTCTGTATTAATTGGAATATTTTGCTCCGAATCATCTTTATTATTTGGAATGACTTTCTCCGAATCAACACCATTATCGCCAAAATAAGTCTTCGAAACTGCCTCAACATCGCTATTATCATCCATATGAAAATTAAGATTAGCATCTTCATTCAAACCATCATCCCTTTTAATGGATTCATCATCCGTATTGATCTCAACCTCCTTTATATCTTTAAACACCGGGGACCAAGTGAACAATTCTTTAGCCCTGATGATAAAAACTTTACCACGTATAATAATTTTAAGTTTATCCAGAATGATGTCCTCCTGATTAGTTCTGATACATAGCCGTTTACGAGCAAACGTAGAGTCATTACCTTCTTCAATATCTAAAATCTTTCCCCATTTAGACCCTATTTTGTTGAAAGTAGCACTCCTTCATCCGTGTAGGGGAACACCCTCGATATCAACCCAAACCACACGGTCCTTAGACACAAAATCCAATTGAGCATTTCAAAGGTGTAAAAACCAAGATGCAACACCAATATGTTGCATAAAATTCTTTTTGGCTTGTGCGGATTTCAAATCAACCATCACCCACTGCCCCCCAATATATACCACTTTCACATTTTTAAAACCTTCTTGAGCTAGCAGCACATATAAGTTGGGGATAGAAGAGAAGCATTTAACTTCCCCCATAATATGATGCTCAAGATTACGATGCACAACGCAATCTTCATCTAAGACCATAGCGGGAGGAGAGCAGATATCTGCAAAAAACAAACAACACACAAAAAAAACACATCACACAAAAATCAAAAAAAAATCAACAAAAACACAAAAAAAAATAAAACAAAAAAACACCACAATCAATCACAAACAAACAACAACACAACAAAACACACAATCAAATCTAAATCACAATCAAAATAAAAATCAATCAAAAAAAACAAAATAACACAAATCAAAAATCATCTCAACAACAATCAAAAAAAAAAAACAACAAACAACACACAACAAAACAAACATTAAAACAATCAAAAAAAAACAATATAAATCATCCAAAAAAATATCAATCCAAAAACAAAAAATATCACACACACAATCACAAATAATCAATCAAACCACAGTCACAATCAAACATCACAACAAAAACAACAATCAACACACATAATAGTCCAAAAAAACAAATCAACAAAAACACAACAACATAAAAATCACCAAAAAAAAAATTCATCACATCAAAAACAAAAAAACACAATCATAACAAAATTCAAAAACCAAACAACCAAAGTATCACAAAAAAACAATAAACAATCACAACAAAAAACAACATCACAACAAAAAACAAAAAAAAACAAACAAATCAACAAAAAAAAAAACAAAAATCAATCAAAAAAACAAATCAAACAAAACCAAAAAAAGACAAAATCAAAAATTCAACACCAAACAAACATCCACAAAATAAATAATCAAACAACACACAAATAAACAAATAAAAAAAAAAAATTAAACAAAAAAAACACAACAAAATAAAACAAAATCACACAAATTCATGAATCATACACAATAAACACATGCATCACACAACAACAAATACACAAAAAACAAAAAAAAAAAAAAAAATCAAAAATTCAATAAACCAAAAAAAAAACAATACAAACAACACAACAAAAACAAAATAACCATACACATCAATCAAAATTCAAAAACAAAAAAAACATTCAACAACATCAAAAAAAAAAAAAAAAAAATAAAAAAACAATAAAAAAACAAAAAAAAAAAACAATCATATAAATAAACACAAAAAAACAAAAAAAAAATAACATCAAACATAAAAAAAACAAAAAATAACAACAAAAACAAAAAAAACACAAAAACACAACACAACAATTCATCAACTAGACAACAATAAATAAAAATCAAAAAAAAATCAAAAACAACAAAAAAAAAAACAAAAACAGAAAACAAAACAAATCACAACAAAAATCAAAAACACAACAAAACAAAAAAACACACAAACCAAAAAAAACAATTCATCACCAAAAAACAAAAATAAAAAAAACAATCAAAAATCAAATCACATCATAAATCAAAACAATACAAAATCAAAAAACAAAAACACACAAAAATCAAAAAAAACATCAAACAAAAAATCATCACAAACAATCAAATACACAAAAAGAAAACAAATCAAAACAAAAAAAAAAAACAAAAACAAAAAAACACAAAATAAAAAATAAAAAAAACATCAAAAATAAAACATATCAAACAATCAAAACCACATAAAACATTCAAAAAAAAACAAATAAATCACAAAAAACATCAAAAAAAATTAAAAACAAAAACCAACAAAAGAACACAACATAAACAATCATAAAACATCAAAAAAAAACACCAAAAAAAAAAAAAACATTCAAGCATCATACCATCTAAAAAAAAAACAAAACAAAAACAAAATCAATAAACAAAAATCAATTCACAAAATAAACAAATAACCAAAAAAAAAATCAACAAAACAAATCATAAAACAAAACAACACAACAATCAATAACAAACAAAAAATAATTCACCACAACACACATAAAATCAAAACACATAAAACCAAATAAAAAAAGAACAAACCACAAAATAAAAAAAACAATCACCAAACAAAAAATCAATTTCCAAACCATAAAAATCAAAAAAACAAAATAAACAAAAAACAAGAAAAACAAACAGACAAACATTCCAAATCAACAAAATTCAAAAATTCAAGAAAATCACAAAACAAAAAATCACAATCAAAAACATCAAATCATCAAAAAAAAAACAAAACAAAAAACCACAAAAAAAAAATACAAAAAACAAAAACAAAAAATATCAAAAAAAATAACACACAACAAAATAAAAATAAACAAACCAAAAAAATACAATCAAAAAAAAAACAAACAATCAAAATCACAAAAAAAGATCACAAAAAAATCACAAAAAAACCAAATCCAACAATAATCAAAAAAAATCAAAAAAAAAAAATCTCATACCAAAAAAAAAAATCAACATCAAAAAAAAACAAATCAATCAATAAATAACAATAACAAATACAAAAAAAAAACAACAAAAAAAACAAAAAAAAAAACAAACCAATAAGCAAAACCAACAAAAAAAACATCACAAAAATCATACCAAAAAATCAACAAATACCAACAATCAAAAAACAACAAAAACCAAAAATCAAAAAATCAAAAAAAAAAAAAAAACACAAAACAAAAGACAAAACACAATAACCAACAAATTCACAAAACAACAATCCAAATCACACAAAACCACACATACAAATACATAAAATACACATCAAAAAAAAAAAACATACAAATCCTAAAACAACACACAAAAATGCAACAAAAAATCATCAAAAAAACTCAACAAAAAATGCAACAATAAAAAAAAATCAAACAATACACAATCAAAAAAAAACAAAAATCATCAACAAAAAAATACACACAATAAAAACAAAAAAAAAAAACAAAACATCAAAAACAAAAAAAAAATAAACACACAACACAAAAAAAACATCAAACACACAAATCAAAATCAACAAAAACATCAAACAAATATAAAAAAAACAAAACAAACAAACAAAAAAAAACACACAAAAAATCATCCATCATAATCACAAAACAAAACAAAAATTCAAAAAAAAGAAACAAAATCACAAAACAAAAAAGTCACAAAAATTCACAAAAACAAACATCAACATCCCAACAACAACAAAAAAAAAAACAACACAAACAATCAAAACACAAAAAAAAAAGACAGTAACAACACAAAAACACAAAAAAAATTCAACAAAAACAAAAAAAACAAACAAACAACAACAAACAATTCAAAAAAAAAACTAAAAAATCAATATACAAAAAAAACCAAACAAATCACAAATCAAAAAAATAAAAAAACAAAAAAGAAAACAACAACAAAACAAACAAAACATCCAACAAACACAACAACCAAATCAACATCAACAAACAACCAACAAAAACACAAAACAAACAATAAAAAAACAAAATATCAAAAAAAACAAAATCAACACAACAAAAAATCAGAACAATAAATACACAAAAAAAAAACATAAACACCAAATCTAATCACAATCATTCCACATAAAAACAAAACACAAAAAAAAAACACAACACAAAAACACAAACAACAACAATCAATAAAAAAACAACAAAACATACAAAAACAAATAACAAAAAAATGAAACAAAACAACAAAATCACAAAACAAAAACAAAAAATAATAAATAAAACATCAACAATCAAAATCAAAAATCAAATCAATCAAATTCACAACAAATAAAAAACAAAACCAAATTCACATAAACAAAAAAAAACATCAAACAATCACAACACAACAAAAAAAATCAAATCATCAAAAATATCAAACAAACAAAAACAAAAAAAAAACAAAATCAAACAATCCAAAAACAAAAATACACAAAAAAATCACAAAACCACAAATCAAAATCAAACAACAAATCAAAAAAAAGTAAAAAAAAAAAAAACAACAAACAATAATAACAAATCAATCAATATCAAAAAAAACACCACACAATAAACACAAATCAAAAACAAAAACATCATCAATACAAAAATCACAAAAACACAAAACAAACATCACAAAAAAAAAAAAAAAAACATAAAATAAAAAAACAACAAAATAAACCATAAAAAAAAAAACAAACAACAATACATAAAACAACACATACACAACATATAAATAGAAACAACTCATAACAAAACACAAAACATCAAAAAAACCAAATAAATCAAAATCACACAAAACAACAAAAAAAATCAATCAATACAAAAAAACAAAAAAAAACAAAACAAAAAACAAACAATCAATTCACAATAACAACACAAAACAAACCAATACATCAAAAACAAAAAAACAACAACATATCAAACAATCAAAGATCAATAAAACAAAAACAACAAATCAAAACAATCAATCACAAAAAAAAACAACAACAGCAAAAACATCACATCAACCACAAATAAATCAACAAAAAAACAAAAAAACATAATCAAAAAAAAACAAAAACAACACAACAATAAACAAAAATCAACATCAAAGAATTCATAATCAATAATTCACACAACAAAACAAAACCACCACACAAAAAAACATCACAAAAAACAACAATCAAAAACATCATCAATACAACCAAATAAAAACCCCCCCCAATCAACACAAAATACAAAATCAAAAAAAAAATAACACACAAATCAACAAAAATATTACAAAAACAACCAAAAAAAACAAAAAAAACACAAAAACAAAACATCCAAATCAAAACAAAAACAACAAAAAAAAACAATCAAAACAATAACATCACAAAACAAAAAAAAAAAATCCAATACATCAAAAACACACAAAAAAAAATACATCAAAATCAACAAACAACAACAAACAAAAAACAAAAAAACAAAAAAGCAAACAAAAATAAACACACACAAAAAACACACACAACAAAAAAATATCACAAAATTCACAAAACAAATCCAAAAATAATAAAATCAACATTCAAAAACAACAAATCAAATTCAAAAATACAAAATCACTACAATCAATACATAAAAAACAAACAAACACAGATCAAAAAAAAAATAACAAACATAAGAAAAACTAGCCAACACAAAATTAAAAAAAATCAAGCATCACAAAAATAACCAATCAAAAAAGATAAACATACAAACACAAGCAAATCACAATCAGCAAAAAAACAAAAACAAAAATATCAACAAAAACAAAAAACAAAAAAAACAACAAAAAACAAAGAAACACACAAAAAAAACAAAATACAACAAAAAAAAAATAAACAAACAAACAATCAAAAACAACAACAAACCCATAAAAAAACACAAAAGAAGGAAAACAATCAAAAATTAAAAAAAACACACAAAAACCAAAAAAATCAAAAAAAAATCAATAAATCAAAATCAAAAACATCAAAAAAAAAAAAAAAACAAATCATAACAAAAACAAAAATCAAAACAAAACAAAAAAAAAATCCAAAAAACACAATCAAAAACAATCAAACAAACAACAAAAAACAAATAAAATAAAACAACAAAAAACAATAATAATTCAATCACAACCAAAAAAACACAAAACAAATTCAAAAACAAAATCAACAAAACCCCAACCAAAAAAGTCATCAACAACACATCAGTCAAAAAAAAAACAAAAACAAATGTTCAAAACTCATCAAAATCAAAAAATACCAATACAAAAAACACAAAAAAACATACAACAGAATACACAAAAAAAAATAAAAATCCAAAAACAACAAAAAAAAATCAACAAATAACACAAAAAAAATCAATAACAAAAAATAAACAACAAGCAACACAAAAATTCCAAAAACACAAACAAAACAAACAAAAAAATCAACAAAAAAAACAAAATCAAAAATAAATAAACAACACAAAAAAAAAAAACAATAATAAAAAAAAAAAATCACAAAAAAAACAAAAACAATCACCAAAACACAAATAAATTAATCACAAACAAGATACCACAACAATAAAAAATTCAAATAATCAAAAACAAACACATAAATAAAATCAAGCAAAAAAAGAACCAACACAAACCAAAAACAAACAACCAAATCAAATAAACAAACAAAAACAAAAACCACAAAAAAATAAAAAAAATAAACATAAAAAAAATCAAAACATCAAACAAAAAAATAAACAAAAAAAAAAAAATCAACAAAATCAAAATCAGAAAAAAAAAAAAAATAACAAAAATCAACAACATCAAAAAATCAATACACATAAAAAAAAATCAAAAAACAACACAACACATAATTCCACATATCAAAAAAATTCACAACAACAAACAAAAAAACAACAATATATAACAAAAACAAACACAATAACAAAAATCAACATCATATCAATTAAAAATCAAAAATCAAAATCATCAAAATCAAACAAACATCAATCAAAAAAAACAAAAAAAACAAAATCAACAAACAACAACAAAAATCACAAAAAAAAAAAAATCAAAAAAACCAAACATCAATAAGAAAAAAACAATTCAAAACAAATCACATCAAAAAACAAATCACAACAAAAAAAGCAAATTAAAAAAAAACACCAAATCAAAAAATCACAAAAAATCAAAAAAAAAACACACACCAAAACACAAAAAAAAAACAAACAAAAAACAAATATCAAAACAATTCAAAAACACAAAACAAACAAATCAAACTCAAACATAAAAACAATCAAACAAATCATAACAATCACACAATAACATAAATCATCAATTCAAAAATCAAAAATCATCAATCAAGAACATCAAAAATCACCAACATTCTACAACAAAATAAAAAAACAAATCAATACATCATCCAAAATACAAACAACAAACAACAAATCACAAAAAAAACACTCCAAATCAAAAAAAATAAAAAAATAAAAAAAACATCAAATCATCCATTCACATAAAAACAAAATCAAAAATACAAACAAAACACAAATTCCAAACAAATCAAAAACAAATAATCACACAAAACAAATCATATCAATCAAAACAAATCAACAACAAAATAAAACAAACAAAATCAAAACAAAAATAAAAAAACAAAAAACAAAATAAAATCAACAAAACATTAAAAAAAAAAACCAAAATCATCAACACAACACACAAACACAACATAATCACAAAAAAAAAAAAACAAAAAAAACAATCAAAAAAAACAAGTCAATCAATCACAACAAACCTAAAATCATCAAAAAAAACAAAAAACTCCACACAAACAAAAAACATACAAATTAAAAAACATCAAAAAATCAAAAAAATTCAAAACATAATACAAAAACAATAAAAACAAAATACAAAAAAAACAAATCAATAAAAAACAAATAAAACATCATCAACAAAAATCAAACAAAAAATCAAACATCAAAAACAAAAAATCAAATCACATTCAAACAACAACAACATCAAAAAAAAACAACAACACAAAAAAAATCAATTCACACAAACAAAAAATCACAATAACAACATCACAAATCATCATCACATCAATCATCAATAAATCAAACAAAAAATAACACCACAACAAACAAAACAAAAACATACAAATAATCAAAAAACAAATCAAAAAACAAACAACAAAAAAAACAAAAAAAAACAAAAAAAAAAAAAAAAAAAATAACAAAAACAAATAAACAAAAAATCAAATAAAATCGACAAAAACAACAAAAAAAAAAAATACACACAAAAAAAAAATCACAAAAACACATACAACAAAAATCACAAAATCATAACAACAACAAAAATTACAAACAAAAAAACCACAAAATATTAAAAAAACAAATCCACCAATACAAAAAACAAAACAAAAAAATAAACAAACAAATAAATATCAAAAACAATAAACAAACAAAACAACAAAACAAAAAAGCAAAAAAATAAAACAACACAACACAAAACAAAACATCAAACACAAAAACAAAAAATCAAAATCAATCACAAAAAAAAAAAAAACACAACAACATCAAAACAAATCAAAACAAAAAATCAACAAAAACAAATCAAATCAAATCAAACACACAAAAAAAAAAAAACAACACAAATTCAACAAAAAAAAATAACAACAAAAAAAAAATAAAACAATAAATCAACCAACACAACAACAAACAACAAAAAACAATTCAACAACAAAAAACAATCAATCAACAAAAAAAAAAAATCAATCCAAATCCAAAATCAAATCAACAACAAATCACCATACAACCAAAATAAAAAGCACATAATAATAAATATCAATAATTCAAATTCAACAAACATCCAAACACACAGCAAACAAACAAAATCAAAAATCACAAACATCAAAGCACAACACAATCCAATCACAAATAATACATCACCAAAACAATGTCAAAACACTCAAAAAATACAAACAAACATCAACAACAAAAAAAAAAATCACACAAATAAAAATCCAACAAAAAACAAAAAAATAAAAATAGTCAAAAAAAAAATAAATAACACCAAAATCACAAAACCAAAAATCATAACAACCACTTCAAAAAAAAACCAAACCAACAAATTCAAAAACAAACAACAAAAACAAAAACAAAAACCAATATCAACTACAAAAAAAAAAATACAAACAAAAAAACAACTCAAAAAATCAAACAAACACACAAAATCAAATCAACAAAAAAAAAACATAAAAAACATCAAAACACCAAAAAAATAACCACAACATTCAAAACAAAAAATACACAAATCAATCAAAAAAATCAACAACCAAAACACCATAAAAATACAAAAAAAACACATTCAACAAAACAAAACAAACAAGAAACAAAAAACAAAAAGCAAAATAATCACAAAAACAAAGTATACACACACAACAAACATACGACATCAACATACATAACAAAAACACAACAAAAATACAAAATCAAACAATAATAAACATCAAACAACAAAAAACAAAACAATACTCAAACAAAACAACCAAAAAAACATCAATCATACAAACAAAAAAAAAAAAATCACAAAAAATAAAATACCCAAAAAAAACAATAAACAAAAAAAATTATCACAAACACAATAATCACAATTCACAACCACATCATCACAACAACAAAAAAAAAATTCCAAATAACAAAACAAAAAACACCATAACAATCAATACACAAAAAAAAAAATAAATCAAAACACAATCATCACAACATACAAAAAAAATAAAATACACAAAAAAAACAAAACCACAAACCACAAAACAAAAAACATCACAACAAACAAAACACAAACAAACCAAAATCACTCACAACAATCATCAATAAAAATCAAACACAACAAACTAAAGTCAACAACACAAATAACAAATCATAAAACACACAAAATCACTAAATCCAACACATCATTTCAAATATCACAAAAAAAAAAAAATAAATCATCAATACATCAACACATCACACAAATAAACAAACAAAAAATAAAAAATCAAAAAAAAAACAACATTCAAATCAAATCAAAAAAAAAAAAACACACATAAAACATCACAAAAAAAAAAACATCATAAACAACACAAAAAAATCAAAAAATCACAACACAACAACAATCAAAACAAAAACAAAATCACAACAACAACAATCAAATCACAAACCAAAAACACACATAAAAAACACATCCAAAAATCACAACAAAACATATCATCACAATCATAATCTCAAAAACATACAAAAAAAAACCAAACAACAACACCAAAAAATACAAAAAACAACAAAACAAAAAAACAAAACATAATCAATCACACACAAACAACCACAAAAAAAATCATCGCCAAACAAAAAACAAAATCATCAAAAAAACAACACATCACAAACAGTCAAAAAAACACATAACAAAAAACATAACACAATACAACAAATAAACAAAACACAATCAAACAAAAAACAATCAAAAATCACATCAACAAAATTACAAAAAACAACAAAAAAAATTAATTGAGCGACAAAATCACGGGCGAAAGGGAGACAAGAGCGGAGGATTAGGAGGATCGGAACAGTGCAGAGAGGAGCGAGAAGCGGGGGTGTCAATCCTAGAGCACCACAAGCCACGGTTTGCCGGGGCGTCAGTCGTGAGCTGAATCACAAAATGGCATATCCGACGTGCAGCGTGCAGGTGTATTACGTCGGAGCGAGCGGCGTTCTTTCTCTCACGACTGCGATGAACGAGCGAGGTCCTTAGCGGGTATTCGATGAACGAAGTTTATCGAAGGAGTACCGCAAAAAAAAATTCAAAATCATTTCAAAAATGTTGGATATCCAAAAACAAGAAATGTTTCACAAAATACAAGAGTCAAGAGATGTCAGAGCTGATACAATACGACTCATGAATCACAGTATCACAGTATTGTGCATCTGCAGATCCGTCTCTTTTAGAAACATGCATCTGAATACACGCAACGTTATATAAGGTACCTTAATTATATCATACAAAAGTAACATTTCTTTAGCCCTGATGAAATAAAAACTTTACCACGATAATAATATTTTAAGTTATCCAGAATGATTCCTCCTGATTAGTTCTGATACTAGCCGTTTACCGAGAAACTAGAGTCATTACCTTCTTCAATAACTAAAAGCTTTCCCCATAAGACCCATTTGTTGAAAGTAGCACTCGTCCATCCGTGTAGGGGAACACCCTCGATATCGACCCAAACCACACGGTCCTTAGACACAAAATCCAATTGAGCATTTCGAAGGTGTAAAAACCAAGATGCAACACCAATATGTTGCATAAAATTCTTTTTGGCTTGTGCGGATTTCAAATCTTTCACATTTTTAAAACCTTCTTGAGCTAGCAGCACATATAAGTTGGGGATAGAAGAGAAGCATTTAACTACCCCTATAATATGATGCTCAAGATTACGATGCACAACGCAATCTTCATCTAAGACCATAGCGGGAGGAGAGCAGATATCTGCAGCTTTGGAATTACCTTTCAGCACAGTAGCAAACGAATGTATCGATGAAGCTTTGTTCCTTTTCACGGGCCTAACAGTATTTTCTTTATGCCCCCCTGAAAGTCTGTCATCTCTCGGTGGATCACGATTGTATCTGCCATTCAAAGAAGACCTACTGTTCAAAGACGTCCTAACAAAACGTGCCTTATTTGCCTGTAAGTTGTTGCGACCTATCCAAACCGTACATAAATTATCCACCAATCTTTCCACATTAAAAACGTTTATAAATTTGACAAATCCAAATCTCTTTCCCTCTTTTGATCTCTTTTGTGGAATGAAAGAATCGACAACATGACCATATTTATTGCAGGCATGAAACAAGTCCTTGGCCGAGAATACCTCTGGAAGATTAGACACATAAACCGAAATCGAGATCCTAGCAACATCATCTTTGTAAGATCTGTAACCATGTTTCTTACGCGAAACTTCTTGCCAATCATCAGGCCCCATGATAATTGAAACTAAACTTTGGATTGAAGGGAGATCAAGGATACACTACCGAGCAACAAAAAAATGAAAAAATCAAAAACCAAACGATTAAAAAATCCTACCTATGATGTCCCACTTTTGTTGTCCCGCCTCTGGTGTCCCACCGCATGGATGTACCACCTATGACGTCCCAACTTTAGTGTCCCATCTATGGTATACCTTTCGAATCGCCATGATTAAGGGTAGATATGGGGGAAAAAGGGGTGGAATGATAGAGAATAGATCTGGGGAAATGGATTGGAGGAGGTAGAGGCGTTTGATCCCGCCTGAGGAGGTTGAGAGAATAGATCTGAGATGTACTTTTGCCAATCGTGATATATGATTATTTTCGTCGTAACTTCTTCGTTATTAGGAGTTACGGGGCGTTCAAATTACCGAAACGATCGTAAAAAATACCCTCTACCATACTTTCTAAACCAAAATCATATTTTACAAAATCTCGAACCTCGTTTTTTGAGCCAAAATTTTTGCTCAGAATGTATACATTAAAAAACACGCCAAAATTCATTTCTGACCCAAAAATTCATTCACAGCACATCTAATATGGCCTATAATCAATATTCAACTCGCTCAATCAACCAATAATAAAATATAAGCTAGACGGCGCAAGATGACTCGAATTTCATCACATGTAGTTACAAAAAATCAATCGAATCACAAAAATAAAAATAGCACTAGTATTAGATATACTTACAATGCTATATAAAGCAAGATCGGACTCGATCAAAATTCGTCTCGTTCCTTTTCTTTTCTAGCCGTGGCTTGTACCAACCCAAAAACCAAAACCGAACTTTTTCCATTAAAACCGAGCTTCTAATAATGATTATCTAGCTATTTTAAACAACCCCTTTTATACCAAATCTTCTCAATCTAACCCAAAACCCAACTTCCTCAAAACCCAATTCATGTGGGATTTTATTACATGGAAACGCAGGCCTTAACACAAAGATTAATATTTTGTAACTTGATTATAATGCATTTCGGAGAAATAACGGGAATGGGTGTGTTTAAGGGTGGCCGTTCGTGGAGTGTAGTAGGGGAGGACAAGGAATCAAAATTTTTTAAAAGAAATAAAGTGTGTATGTGTTAGTTTATATAGAAAAGAACTTTGGCCTATTGACACTTCTAGTCCCTCTTAAGTTTATAAATATAACACAAAGGTGTTTGTTTCGTTATGTAACCGACCAAAGGCTCGGGATTATACTTCCGTGACTAAATTTATTTTCGGCACACTTAATTTGGTTTAAAATATTAAATAAAAATGTTAACTCACGTTAAAATAAAGTTTTTGACTCGGTTTCAACTAACTCGGGACGAGGACGATAAAATACAAATTATCATCATAAAAATAATAACAAAGCGCGTCGAAATTTTTACGACACTCACAATGCTTAACGATCGCGCGGTCAAACTTTGACCCACGAAACGTTCAAAATAAAATTTCTAAATTCCGTTTGAAATAAAATACGAAAATAATTATTCTCGATAATTAAAATTTTAAATGTCGACGTTCGTTCACATGAACTTATAATATAATAATTAGGATGTCGAATTCGCGACCTTCATGCGCGTCGTAAAAACTCAGGTTGTTACATTCCACCCACCTTAAGGGAGCGCCGTCCCGGTGCTTGTCCGTTCTTACTCATCTTAATTTCACTTGCAGTGAGACAGTTTCCTCATTATTGAACGGTCTCACATATGCTCGAACGCAAAAATCACGCGATATAATATTCGCCTTGACTATTCTAGATGGAAAGTCAACAAAACAAATGGTAATTCATACCAATGGAATCAAAATATAATCACAATCGCTCTTATCATAAGAGGCAAAGTTCACCACGGAACGTATCCTGGAAAACATAAATCACGTCGTTTTTAAACGAAAGACTTTAAACGAAAGATCAACCCAAATCTTAATTTGGTGATCTTTCCATCAAAACAAAGCGCACATCGCTACGCAAAACTGAAATATACGTCGCTAACCAAAACCCTAGCGTATGTCATCGTCCAAAACCAAGAGCCAAATACTAACATCAACACCCAAAACCAAAATACCCCGAGTCGCCCTCCTAGTCCTCATTTAATCATGCACCACCCGGTTTGCAAAAAAAAATATTCTGGGGTACAGACGACTCCCTATTCAACTCATTATAACACTCACACATAAAATACATAAGCACATAATCATATATCACGTCATTTTCGGCCAAGCTTTACGTAGGACACTTTAAAATCGCAGTTGCTCATTATCAACTTAGCACAATCATGCTCGCTTATTATAAAGCCTTAGCAAAAATAACAGACTTTGCTTTCTTACTAAGAAGCCTTAGCAAATATGATCGTGACTTGTGGGTAATCATTACCCAAACCGATTCAAACCACATTTTACCATGCTTGATAAATAGTTAATCCATTCTGACAATAGTTCTGACTAAATCATGGTTAAGTCCTAATCAATAATGACCACGCTTGTTAATCGTCAAGCCATGATCGATAATCATCCTGACTTACTTATGGTTAAATCCTAACCAACAATAGTCACGTTCGCGGTTTATCTTGCCACGGGTAACTATAGACTTTCAGGATACTAATTCACGTTCATAGAAGACCTTTTGGTTGTGCGTACCCGTCTAATTGAACTTTCACTAAGCCTCGGGCCAATATACCCATTCGCTCACATCCTAAGCCATATTATGGGCTACACAAAAGCGACATAAGCGCTTATTAACATTCTAAGCACATAGCACATAAAGGACAGTTTTCACATAATTCGGCGGCGATAATCCCACTAGAAAACACATATTGCCAAAAGACAATTCGAAAACAATCAAGAAAACAATTGAGCATCATGGGCTCGTTGCTCGTTTGACGAAAAATCAAAATTCCAATGTTTCTGCATCGCGACTAGCGTATTCGACTTAGTCACAACGCATCGCATCAAATCTTTAAATGACTCAACTAATCGAGTCGAGACAATTACGCAAATTCCTAATTCGATACCGCTCGACTTAAGGCGTTAGCTACTTTGATTGTTTCTCCAGGATGGGAACGGATGTCGCCATTCGGCTGGAATCTCCAATCTTTTCACCCTTATACACGCACACTAAGTCATTACGTCAAGGAGTAAGGGCCACTACGCCTAACCGTAAGTCAAGGGTCGCTTAGTGCCTTACTCTAATCCTCGACGATCCCGGGTATATTTTCAACCATTTCGGGGAAAGAAGTCTTCTTCACGGCAATCGGTTGCTACATCAATGGCAACACACATTTAACGTAGGAGAAGTCTTCTCCATTTCTCAGTTTCAACCTCGGAGCTAAACACCTTAGCTTCCGCCCACCTTAGGATCTTTACATTTTCAAGAAGATCCTTTCTCAGCGTCGGTATCCGGTTCACAAACTTGATAGTCCAAATCTACCATTGCTCACTAGAATACCGACCACACATGGTCTCGACACATGTCTTCATGACAACCGTCGATCTTATATTATCACGAATTAGACTTCACTCCTTTCTAGACACACTCGTTCTGAACAATACCGTTGGTATTTTCCCTTCGGGACAACTCAGTCACAACGACTCACATGAGACTCTCTCCATGCAGTCAACATGAGTAAGGTTACTTGCACAAGAATCCGTAGCAGGGGTAAAAGCACTTTTCTCTTTTGAGAAATCCAACTCGAACATTTTTTCCAAAACTCGACATTTTAAAAGGTGACGATTTCCCGACATAGTGTGGTTCTTCCTAAATTATGCATAGTTGATCAAGTTATGCATAATTAAGGACCAAACGATGTCATGTCCATCCTCGTCAAAGCGTTCCTTTTTCATACGCTACACGCGTAAGTCATTTTCTCGGTAATTTAAAAAAAAGTACAAATATGATTGTTTCAAAAGAAAGAAAAGAAGATAGTATCATTCCATCCTCTAATCTTTCATAAAAAAATTATTTTTTTTAAAAGAAAATTTATTTGACACCATAAGGTTAGTTTATGAAATTTGAAAACACATTTTTTCATTGTTTACACAAACAGTTTATACAACAAAATCACAACAATTCGTGCAACGACATTCGTTCAACACGCGAATTCGTTATTGTGATCCACAGTTTTAAAATCATCAATCTACTAAACATTATTTAACATAGTTTGGTCAACAGTCACAGCAAGAATCAACTATACCCACTCATGGACTGTGCAAACAAATAAAATACATTGAAGTCACCCAACACTTGGGGTCAAATCAATCTCTCAATGAGTCAAATGTCTTGAGGTAACTAAGACCTCCAAGCACCACTTAAGTGGACAACATATACATTAACTCTCCCAGAGTTCTAAATCCAAACAATGGCTAAAGAATGCACAATCTCTACAACGATGATGAGATAAAACTTTGGGGCAATAATGACCTCAAACCAATAAGCCTTTAGCTTCTTGAAACCTTCCTAATTACCAGTCCGTGGATAATAAAGATACGAGGTTTTCGCCTACGGAAAGCATTCGAATCTAATTCCCAGAAACGTAGGGCCCACTGCCCAGAAACTTCAGAACTACGGTGAAATTACCATTTTCCCCTATCTATCAAGGCTGCCATTTTCTAGAATTTTATCGCTACACTAAATTGAGTGTATCTCCTAAAACATGCGTCCGAAAAGGCTGAAACAAATGCTCAAATCTAAGTTTGTTCAATATCTAGAACTTACAGTTTTACATACTCAGGTGTTGCTATGTAAATTTTTGGTCTTATTACCCATTCAAATTCTGGTCTAAATTTTCGACTAGTTTCGCCATTTCGGCGATAACTCATTCTTCGGGCATCGATATGACTCCATCCGAATTAGTGCATATCGATGCCCGAAGAATGAGTTATCGTCGAAATGGCAAAACTAGTCGAAAATTTAGACCAGAATTCGAATGGGTAATAAGACCAAAAATTTACATAGCAACACCTGAGTATGTAAAACTGT
>BQNB010134242.1:0-18340 GCA_026074375.1 Tanacetum coccineum | reverse complement strand
ATTATTGATCAAACCAGGGGAGTACTAGTTTCTTTTCCCTTTATTCATTTATACGGGTACTTCTATAGAACATTGGGGATAATGTTCAACTTAAGTGTAGGGGGAAAATAAGCCTCAGAAACTATTCCTTCAATTGCTATTTGCTTTGTCTTTAAATGATGGGTAATATATCAAAACATAGCATAAAAAGGCATTCTTGACAAAAATTAAAAAAAATTATGACACATACCGACGAAAACCGAGTATTAATAGCGTCTCATGGATAGGAATGTGTATGACTAGCACAAAAACCCTCAAAATTCCACCCCAAAAATGTGAGGTTTGCCTTTAGATCTATTAGAATTCGGGTATCCATTATTGATACCCAAGATAATTTATACTTTATCTTTCTTGAGTTAAGGTTTGAATGCAGTCATATGTGTCTATTCCGTCGTTACGGATGTGTATGTATGGTCTTTGTCGCCTTTTCTGGAGCATTGGTATCGGTATTAAATTATATGAGGGTACCGGTAGTATATTAAATTCTAGAACTTGTTTTTGTGATACATCTCGAGACCGCATAGTGAGAACTAGGATTTGCTAGATAAGAGGCACTAGGATTAACCTATGTTTTTAACCTGTAATTGTTATGATGGTCACACCGATCAAATAACTATCCCACACCCTTGCCATGCACTCATTTTTAGTGCAGGATACCCCTAGTACACCCCTCCGAGCCTATCCTTTTTCACGGTTCTCGTAATTTTCTGGTTAAGACGGACTATTAATGAAGAGCATTGTAACCCTTGAACCAATTGTTACACCCAAATCACCTTAGCATACCTTGTATGTACTCACTTTTAGTACATTATTATTTTAACCCAAGTTAATTATTTGAGTACATGGTTGCTAAGTCCTTATGTAACACCCCCAAAATTCGTGTCACAACAGAAATGTGTCCGGGGGCGTTACTTCATAATACACAGCGCTAGATACAAGAGAACGACCTCTAAAGGTGTCGTTTGAAAAGTAATCTCGTTGATTTCCTTGAAATTGATATAATGTTTGTCCCATAATTGCATCACAATGAAAAGCTTGAAATAAACACAACGAGATTTGATCACTTATATATATGTAGAAATCTATGAATGAAATCTTGTCAGTTTAGACTCCAATGCACATCAAATAATCCAAGCATCTAATTCACCTGAGAAAAACATGCTTAAAAAGGTCAACATAAAGTTGGTGAGTTCATAGATTTGTTTAAGTATAAATGTTGAACCAAAGTTCTGTCAAGTGTGTATGACCATTTAAAATCATTAAATGTCCTTCCAAAATGTATGTATGATTTTTAGAAATCAAATAATTGTAAAGTATGCATGACCATTTAAATCCCCAAATTGTCACAAAAATGTACGTATGAACGTTGTACCGCAATTGTTCAAAGCATGTAAGATATTTATATATATATATCAGAAAAATGTTTCAAGTATGTATTGCCACTTTATTCAAGGCACATTAAATATCCATGTAAGTATAAAACAATGATTACGATTACTCTAAGCTCATGAAACTGATGCGCTAACAGAAATAATAGACATGTGCTTACACCGGATGTCCCCACATGGACACCTTCAGCATTGAATTACTTTACATGTGCCTACACCGGATGCCCCCACCTGGACACCCTCAGCATTGAATCACTTTATAACATACAACCTGAGCTAATCCGTAATCATAAAAGTATAGTATGTATTTACGTTCAAAAACTAAACCAAGTATTGTATTTCCTCGCGAGATGTATAAATGAGTATATAAACCAAAAGGTATATCAACCATATAAATGCATTTGTAAACAAGCATGTTCTCACCCCAAAATATATGCAAAACGAGTAAAAATAGGGGAGCTATAAACTTACCTCGATGTTGAAAAACGATTGACAGATAGGCATCTAATATGCACAACACAATGAAAGATGAAGCGGCTTGACCTAGAAGTTGCAACTAATCTTATCGGCTAATACCCACTAGCCTAGGATAACGTATTTGGATTTCCCGGTAAATGGTTACGTCAACGTGACACGTTGATAAAGATTTAGATTTCCAAGTGGTAATAGTTTGGTGGTTGGTTAAATAAAATAAATCGAAAGAAAAATGACGCAACGTATGTAATATATTCTGTATATATTACATATGAAAAATAAACCCTTATATAACTCATACCGTGAATTATATAACAAAGACACACAATCTAAAGATTAATTTTGTGATCGTATATACTGCTTTGCAATTATTAATATTAATAAGGTGAGTAAATGATTAAACCAATTTGTTGACCCGTTTCTGAAATCACCACTTTAACTAAATAAAAAAGGTCTTATGCTAAAGTACGTTGTTTTAAGGACTTCCATTAAATTAACTGATTTTTGTAAGCTTTTTACCATAATTATTATGTTATCTTCTAGCCGACAATTTTAAAATATAAAATAATATTTTATGAACTTATATTTCGTTTCCTCGACAGATCGTGACTAAAATTGTTGTTTAATTGTAAACGTGTAATTTTTGTTCGTTGTCTAGTTATTGTATAGTTATATTATAATATATTTCTAAAACTATAACTTAGTCCTTTATTCGGTTTCTACACATTAATAGTAGTTTTAGGTGACCATCAATAATATAGAAAAATTTTATATAATTTCGTCATTGATCTTTCCGTTTTTATAACGTTTCCTTAATTTATAAACTCCAAGTTTTCCACTTTTCTACAAACCGTGTAGCAATATCCTCGTGCTTTAAATTATATGTATATGTTTTTATATTATATATTTTCTAAACTAAACAATATAATGATTATTATGATTTTTAACCAATTAGCCACCCATATATATATATCCGGTTTTAATATCTTTAATACCTTACGTTTATTTATTTCACCGTTTTATATGGAACCAAACGCACCTTTTTGTTGTCGGTTAAGCCAAACGCGCCTATTTCTGCTAAACCAATCAAACGGTCCCCTTTGTTGTCTTCTCTAAACCCAAACGCACCCCTAATGGTTTCCTGTTCACCCAAACACCCCTGTTTATGTTAACTGCCAACCCAAAAACACACCCATTGTTCATCTTGCTAAACCAAAACACATCTAATCGATTTCTCATAAACCTAACGCACTCGTGTTGCGTTCTCACCAACCAAACGACCCTACTTGTTAAACAAATCAAAACCAAACACACCCCTTATGCAATTCTGCTATCCCAAACGCACCCTAATCTTGTACGCACCCTAATCTGTTTGACCCGAAACTAAACGCACCCCTGGTGCGTTTTAAAGCAACCAAACGCACCTTAATCAGTTTTTCTGCTAATCCAAACGCACCCTAACCGTGTTAACCACAAAACAAACACCCCTTGGGCTGTCATAGCCAAACGCACCCTAGGCTGTTAAGACAGCCAAACGCACCCTTATCGATGCTACCATAAAACCCGACGCACCCTACTCGGGTTTAATAAAACAAATGCACCCTTTTCGGGTGGTGGTGACTGCCAAACGCACCCTCGTGGTGGTGGCAGCCACCCAAACCCAACCCGAACGCACCCTAGTCGGTGCTAATAACAACCCAAACCGCACCCTATGGCGGCTGAAACAACACCCAAACGCACCCTTGATGGTGCTATGAAAACCCAACGCACCCTCGGCTGGTGAAAAGAAACCGAACGCACCCTTGGTGCATATAAAAAAAACAAACCCACCCTTTTCTTGATATAAACCCAACCGAACGCACCCTTTTGGGGCGTTGTCTCTGCCAAACGCACCCTATTTGGGTGGTTTAAAACCACACGCACCCCTGGCGGTGGCTGGGTGGAAGTGGTGGTGAGGCTGCGTGATAGCCATGGTGGTGGGGGTGGTGTGGTGGCGTGGTTGGTTGCGTGGAGGTGGTAGATGACGAGGGTGGTGTGATGGGGTGTATGATGATGACGATGATGGTGGCGGTGGTGGTGACGCGACTGAGACAGCCGGAGGGGGGGGGGGGAGGCGCGTGGAGGCGAGTGTTGTTGGGGATCGGGTAGATCGGGCAATGAGGAACACATTTGGTCTTGGCCGGAAAACTCGCCGGAAAAGTTTTCCGGCGGCGGCGGCGTGGTGGTGGCCGGAATCCGGCGGCGGTTGGCCGGAAAAGATGGCGGCCGGAGGTGGCTGCCGGATTTGAGAGAGAGAGAGAGTAATGGATGTATGTGTGTGTGTTTTTATAAAATGAAAAATGAAAAGAAAATGTATAAAATTTATATATATATAACTTTATTAAAAGTTATAAAATAAAAGTGTCAAGTCTAAATTAGTTTGGGGTTCATTTTGTAACTATTTTCTAGGGACCAAAAGTGTAACTTTTGAGTATTATTTTGTAAAATAGTCGTTCGGGACTCGTTTGAGCCGCTTAACGGATGAATTAAAATACGAAACTTGCGCCATTGCGTTCAGAATCATTTTTCCGATAAAAATGAGTATTTACTTGATAATATTTCATAAATATTTTTATAACATTTATAAAAATATTTGTTACTTATTTTGTGACTCGGTTAAAATAAAAATGAGTTTTAACTCGGATATTCGCGTTATCAACAACGCTTAAATAATTAAAATATTAAATGATTTTATTTAATATTTTTATTAAATAAATAGTGATAATTAAAAATAAATTTAATTATTTTTGTGTGTCGGTACCCGTTGTGTGCAGTTTTCAAAACTTTGCGAGGCTGTTTTAGCCCTCTTCTGCTTGTTTTCAAGTCTCGGGTAAAACTAAAAAGTTGTCTGAAATATCGTTTTACATCAAATTGCTTTAGGGTCCGAATCGTGAAAACGTGATTTAGTGGTTCGTTTTTGATAAATCAACTACGAATTAATATATATCCTTTTTCATTTTCGAATCAAATAAGTTAAAAATAACTTTGTACTCGAGGTGTGTAATAATAAATACGATTTATTATTGAAATATGTTCTGAAAATTTTACCAGTTATGCGGTAATCGTTTTTATGTGACAATAAAAGACCAAAAGTCAAAAAGTCAAATCGGACCTAAAAAATCAAAGGTTAAAATAGTCCTTTAAAATTCCAAAAATTCCCGGATGTTACACCTTATCCTTGTAAATACTATTTTGGGACGATTAGGATTCATGGTAGTATTCATCTTATAAAGAATTGAGAAAGAAGTAATTTATTACCCCTAATAGATCTCAATAAGCTCCATGTTATATTGATCCACCTCAAATATGGTCATTAGTTAGATTGTAAATATCGAGTATGTAAAAGTTCAAGTGTAGGGGTGTATCTATAAACCCCCATGATGTATTATATGTTTTAGCAATGGCAGAGCAAACGTGTACAAAAAAAGAAGTATATAAAAAAAGTAAAAAAAATATACAGGCTGCCATTTGCTTATGTTCATGTTTATCATAGAGTCAAGAAAAGAAAAAGAAAGTGATTGATGTAGAGTTGTGTAGAGTTTCTATATCTTTGTCCGAGTCTTGGCTTAGCAACCAAATCAGCGTGTATTCGTATAAAGAATTAGCTAACCCTTTCACCTCAAATTCACCCAAAAGCCACTCAAATATATCCCATCTGTTTCAGTTTTCGTTAATGATATCTTACACCTACACCCCACAACCCTTTAAAAAGACCTCTTTGACAGTAATGACTAGTACTTGCGCCTAAGCGGTGGAGATTTTGATCCTTTACCAAGCCTATGGTAATTTATATGCTATGACAGGTAATGAGTGTTTATTTTCCATTTCCCATAGTTGTTATAATTTATTATACACCCGAGTGAAAGAGAGAATCCCAAACACTTATGTGAGGTTCTAGTATATACTTTCTGTGATTTTAATTATGAGGTCTAGAAGGTTGTGTTGTAAACTGCTTTTAAAGAGTAGGTTAAATGCCTTGGATATTGCTATTATCTAGGCAGAAAATCCCATTTGCTTGAGGACAAGCAAATCCTAAGTGTAGGGGTATTTGATGAGGTATCATTTTATACACTTTTTCGGGGCCATTTAACCTTCTAAATCATTCAAATATGCCCAGATTATGTGCTTAATCGTTTGTTTTTAGGTTTTTAGCACTTGGATGACATTTGGAGGAAATACACGTGACTTGGGCTTTTGGAGAAGAAACGAACAAGATTATGACTCTACATCAAAAATCATGAAGAATTATGCATACAACGCATGGAGACGGCGTCGCCATCATAAAGAGACAGCGTCAGGATCTTCATCATGACGGCATCAGAGATCCAGCGACGACGTCAGGACGTGGCCGACTTAAAGAGGATCTAGAATCACCCACGTGGCGACGACGTCACAACTAACGCCGTCGCACCATTTTTACTATATATACAAAATCGATTTTAGGGTTTTAAGTGTGTAACTTTGTATAACTTTTGGGAGACAAACCATAGTCGTTCTAGCAGCTTTTTAGGTCGTTTTTAGGGCCTCAAAACCCTATTGTAACTACCTTCAATCCATGTTTTAATCAAGTAAGATTGTTTATCATTAATCATTCAATATGTCTATGTGTTGTTTGATTGATTTATGTTCTTGCTTTCTTTATAACATGCTAGGCTAAACCCTCCTTTGTATTTACTTATGATTGCATGAAACTTAGGTTGTAGATCCTTTTGATGTTGCTTCTTGTTGATGGATTTGCGTGTTAGGCTCTAGAAAACTAGCCATAAGATATTAAATTGGCATAGACGTCTAGGGAAACATGAGTGTGTAGAAAGGATACCCTCTTAAGATATTTCACATGCATTTAATATACTCTTAGGGGCCTTGTAATAGTCTTCATACTACCTTACTTGTGCGTTGCCTTAATGGAATATTAAATAGATGGCAAGTTCGTGTAATTCGTTTATGACTTAGGAAATACTTATACAGATCATCACAAGTTGTCACACCCCACCAAGGCGGAAACGCGAGGTGTAACATATCAATAAACATCACACAAGATGATAGATAAAAACACTATACATGATTTGATAAAAGTAAAGTTATCTGAATTACAACATCTTCAAGAACAAATTTAAAAGTACATGAAACATCATAAGTTGTTTATATACGAACATGGATATTCAAAAGACAAGGTTCTTGCAATTATGTAGACATCTTCACAATAACTGAAAAAAACACGGCTCTAAGTTTCCACCTTGGGAACGTCACTTGAAAAGCATGATAAAACGGTCAACTATCGAAATAGTTGGTGAGCTCACAAGATTATGTACACAAAAATGTAGTTTTAATTAAAGAGTAGATGTCGTACGATAAAAGTTTGCCAACTCAATGGCAGGTTAACAAAAATAGTTTTCCAAACCAAAATCAAATTCCAAATAAGTTGAGAGTCTAAAACAAATCAATGTATATTGTTATGCTATAGGATATAGCGAGGCACTACTTAAACGTATTCAGCCTAACCGTTCCAACATCAAGTCAAGTTCTAACTGTATAGTGTGGCACAAATACTTAGTAATATGCACCATTGTGCTGGAAGTAAGGAGGGGCTAATCTCCTAATAGTCTTTGGGCTTCCAATTCTTTACTGCTTCAATTTTGCTGGGATCCACATGTATACCTTCACTGTTCACTACATGACCGAGAAAATGAACCTCTTGTAGCCAGAATTCGCACTTCGAAAATTTCCCGAACAATTTCTCCTTTTCAAGCAACTCTAATATCAATTTTAGGTAAACTTCATGCTCCTCCTTGGACTTTAAATAAATTAAGATGCCATCAATAAATACAATGACAAACTTGTCGAGATACGGCCTACAGACGTGGTTCATAAGGTCCATGAACACCGTGGGAGCATTAGTCAGACCGAAGGGTATGACCGTTAATTCAAAATGTCTGTACCTCATCCTGAAAGCGGTTTTGGGAATGTCTTCTTCGCATACTCTTAACTGATGGTAGTCAGATCGAAGATCTATTTTCAAAAAATACCGTGACCCTTGCAACTGATTGAACAAGTCATCGATCCTTGGAAGAGGTAGCGTTCTTGATGTACTTGTTCTGCTCGTCGATAGTCCTAATACACATACGGGAATGAACCATCCTTCTTCTTAGCAAACAAGACTGAGGCTCCCTAAGGTGAAGAGCTAGGTCGTATGAAAACTTTTTCTTGGATTTCTTTAAGTTGGTAGGACAGTTCTTGCATTTCTGTAGGTGCTAATCTATAAGGTGATTTTGCAACAACATAGCTCCCAGGAATAAATCTATCAAAACTCCACTATCACGTGATATGGGGGTAAACTTGATAAACTTACCGAAACACACCATGGAATCACACATACAAAAGGATGTCTTTGAGTTTTCGGCTTTGTCACTTTCATGGTTCTTCAACTACTTTAAGGTTTCCTCTGGGATGTTTCTTTAATGAACTTCTAAAAATTTTTGTTGATAGCGGAATGTGGGACAATTTGTCTCATAGCAAAACAACTTAGCTCTCAGCTTTAAATCAACCAATCCATTCCTAACCTAACACCACGTCAAAACTACCATGTCCAAAAGGAATCAAATCGATGATAAATGTATGACCTTCCTAGCTCAAGTTTACAACCTCGAATAATCTTATTTGTTTCTACTATAACGCCGCTAGCTATTTCAATCTCATAACCGGGGCTTATGACACTAGGTTTCATGTTAATCAATGGCAAGAATTTGGTAGATATAAAGCTATAATCAGCACCAGAATCAAACAAAACTGTAGCGAAATGATCATTTAGAGAGAATGTACCCGTCACAACTGTTTGGATCTGGAGGGTCCTTCAAGCAACACCTAGGCCAAAAAGCTCTACCCTGTGCTGATTCCTACTGTCCCCTAGTTGTATTTCCTTCAATTGCTAGAAAACATAGGATGGGGCAATTTCCTCCCGAGTATTGCTCCAAATTATCCTGGCAGTTGCCATCCTAAAGTGGTTTGGATCCCCACACTCAAAACAAGTTGCATCGTCTCATAATTAGCACTCAAACCCTTGCCGTACGGGAAAGTGGCCCACTTGGTTACATCGACGACACACAAGGCAGTTACCAGAATGATAGAATTCATATTTTGGCACACTTCAGATGTTGACTAGCATACTGACGTTGTCCTTGACCTGCTCCAGAATAGTCAGAGCAAAGTTCCCTCCAGTTCTTTGTCTCTTGTTCCTATCATCCCTTCCTTGGTTCCTGTTCTGGTCATTCGACCTCCTTTTGTTTCCAGCATTTTCCTTTTTCTTGAAAAGTCCATCCTTAATACCACAGTGTCATTAGCGTTGGCCAACTCCACAGCACCCTGGAGTAAGCGAGGTTTGATGAAGTGACATGTGGCTTGATCTCAGGAGCTAAACCCTGAATGTAGCGATTGACACGTTGGCTCTCAGGGGTAAACTATGTGTGGCAACCAACTTTGCTAACCCATGAAATCTAGCCGTAGACCCATCAATAATCTGAAACTCAACCATCTTGTGGTTCCCAAATTTCTTATTCCAACTATTCTGAACTTCATCATACAGGACAATATTCTTCATCAGCAACTTTTAAATCAATCCCAAGATTGGGCTATGTAGCAACCATCCTCGGGTTTGAACAACGGTATTCCACCAAGTTAGGGCGCGGCCTTGCAGCATACTAGTAGCGAATTCAACTTGACTCTCAGCGGGGCACTTAGTGATATGAAAGCGCAGACTCGATCTTCAAACCAGTGTTAGTAAAACCAATCTGCAACACCTTTCTGTGCTAAAAAAATTCTTGGCACCAGAAGCCCTAAACATTGTTGATACTGCAGCTTGGCTTGGCCCTTATTTTGATTTGCTATGTTTCCTCCGAGGGCTTTGAACCAGTTGGGTTAGCAGATTCCATGCGAGTGATTAAGTTGTCCGGGTTACTTATCTGTGTTTCTTTAGAGGATGGGTGTTGTGGCATGGTGCACGAGTGTGTCTTCCCTCCAAAATTCAACATATTTAACACAAAAATTCACTTATTAAACTTGATAAACCGTACCTTAAAACAGTTTATACATATTCACGAGAAATATAGTTAAAGAGTGAGCACGTTTAGAAATCTTCAATTCAATAAAGATTTGAATTAACAACTTTGAAACGAAGTGTTTTAAATGAATAATCAAACATAGATAGATTACCATACCAATGTAAGTCAATCAATGTTTTAGTATATAACCTAAATTAATTTATACATATTTAGGTGGACAAGCAAAGTTTTATTTACAACAATATAAAGTATTTCAACTCACAATTAAATAATATTAAATAAACATGATTTCAAATTTTCTAAAAATATATATTAAATTGGTTGCCAATAAAATTTATCAATAGAACATTGTAAAAGTTTGACCGTTTTTGTTTGTTATATAAGTAAAAAATTTAAGTATATCAATAACATTATACTAAAATCTTTGCAAAAGATAATGATAACAGTAATAAATTAAAATTTCACAAATATCATATATAAGAAAACAATTTAGTAAAACGAAAGAGCATGAATTAACGTACCGGACAAACTACACAAGTACACCCTCATTGGATGTATCTTGCCAACAACAAAACCTGGAAAAGAGTTTGGTAGGATACAGGACAAAACACCCGCATCTCTGCTTGCAACCCTAAACTCACTATAGTCGCTTGTATCCAAGACGTTTAATATCCATCAAATCATCGCACAGCCTCGCCCATCCACGATGAATTCTTCAAAGGATCTTAAGCCAAATAGCAACTTGAATCTTAAATTTCAACAACTCATTCAAATAAGAAATGTCTGAACTTAAGGTTATGAAGTTGTAACAAAGCTAATGTTTTTTGAAAAATTAACTCAACTTTGGGGTTGCTCAGAAACAAAATCTTGAATTACTAAATACGGTGTTTATGAACACAGCAAATAATGGTTACCTTAGAACAAAGCGGTTGCCTAATAACATGATGAAGTAAAACGAAAACGAACCCAAAATGTAATCGACTAGCTCAATAGTCGAAAGAACGAACGTCTCTACAGTCGTGCATATAAGATCACCGCTGCTGTCGCGCCTTGAGTCTTACTCAGAATCAATCAACGAGTCCTACTCACTTCATATTGCAGGTCAAGTACGAAAAGTATTTAGGTGCACGTCGCGACTCAATCGCGAAATCATTAGCGTGAGAAGATGATCTATGGGACATATTGTGACTATAATGGTGTTCTTAAATAACAAGGTTCTTAGGTGGACAGTGTGACATTATAAAGACAGTAGACCGATGGAACGCAAACTCAGAACATAAATGTCAATCAAACTAAGCATGATGTACAAAAATCAAATAGTAGACATCTAAAAGCAATGCATTGACACGTGCAACAAAATATCCTGAGTAGCTTTTCAGTGACTAAAGTGAAAGTCGGTTTTTTTTTAAACTTGTTAAAATAATGACTATAACCCCAGTGTTGCATGATACACCTTGAATTAAGACATAGTTGATCAAGTTATGTCTAATTTAGAGTCTAATGACAACCACCTCGGACTAGTAGGACAGGTTTCATGTTCGGTGTTTTTTAGAAAAAGAATCATTCTGTTATAGTTTGATTTTTATTTTTGAAAAACCGGCATTCTCTATAACCTTAGGCAATGATTACCAATCTGTCACACCCCACCAAGGCGGAAACACGAGGTGTAACATATTAATAAACATCACACAAGATGATATAAAAAAAACTAACCATCAGATTTTATTAAAATAAAGTTATCCGAATTACAACATCTCAAGAACAAATTTAAAGACATGAACATCATAATGTTTATATCCACACATGATATCAAAAGAAAGGTTCTTGTTAATTATGTAGACGTCTTGACAACAACAGAAATACACGGCTCTAAGTTTCCACCTTGGGAACGTCACCTAAAAAGCATGATAAAATGGTCAACTATCGAAATAGTTGGTGAGCTCTCAAGATTATATACACAAAATGTAGTTTTAGAAAATAGTAGATGTCCGATAAAAGTTTGCCAACTCAATGGCAGGTTAACAAAAACAGTTGTCCAAACCAAAATCAATTTCCAAATAAGTTAAGAGTCCAAAACAAATCAATGCATATGTATGCTATAGTGATTATGCGAGGCACTACTTAAACGTATTCAGCCTAACCGGTTCAACATCAAGGTCAAGTTCTAGGTTTGAATCAGTGGGGCACAAACACTTAGTACAAATGCACCCCTTTTGCCGGAGTTAAGGAGGGGGCTAATCTCCTAATGCGCTACCATAAGTACTAACATCTCAATCTCGTTGAGGGGGAAAATGAGTTAAAAGTAGTGGCGGGTTCCAAGCATACAACAACATACATATTAAGTTCAAGGTTCCAAGTTCAACACGCTTCTAAATTCAACAAGTTCAAATCAAGTTTCGTACGTTCAAACCAAGTTCAAGTTCAAATGTGCTTAAAAGATTCATTACTTCAAAGTAAGAGTATAAAAACGACACATCATGCTTTCCACCCCAAAACATTTAAAAAATGTCAAAAAAAAAGAGGATGTGAGAAACTCACCGAAGATAGGAGTATCGATCGAGAAAATCAACCAATGAAGAAGAATGACAACAACGATCTCAACCGCGACCTATAATAATAGTGGTCCGCGTATAAGAAAATATAGCTATGTGAAAATGCATATTTTCAATGATATGGAATATTATATATATCTACATGTATAAAATCCTATGTCGAAGAATCCATGCAGAACAAAGACACAACCTACCATTTCCACCTTACGTTTTCCTGAAATTTTTTATCCATTTTTCCCTAGTCGCTTGATACGCTTAAAAGAAAATCTAAATGAACCATAACAAACTTTCATCTCCATTTCTAACCATCTATATGTAATTGTTAGACTAACTACTGTACTTTTCCCAAAAATTATAAGACAAAATAGAGCTTAAACCATTTTAAAAAATACAACCAAGCAACATGTCCGAAACAGGGGCTGCTGGAACCTTGCCAAAGTTTGGCATGAGCAGACCCCTTTAAACCTTCCAGAAAAATCTGGAAAACTTCAGGAAAATCATACACATTATGAAGATGCTATAGATTAAATTTCGTCAAAAAATATTAAGTTTTGATCCGCCTGCACAACTTATTATTCAAATAAAAAACTTGGATTTAAATTCTGGACCAGAATTGCAGTTTTGACAACACATTTAGTAAAGACCTTTGACTAACTTATTGTTACTGAAAATTCTGTGAGGCCTTTTCGTTAGAAAGTAAAACCACCCGAAACTTAGTTTTATATCAAAGAACTAAATAAAAGCTTTTAAAATGAGACTAAGTTAAGACGCACGCAAGTTGACCCAAAATTCAGCCCAAATATCGACAATGCATAATCTTACATAACTATTATTCCAAACTTCAACTAGCGTAGAAACTCTTTTTAGAGTTATTCGGACGCGAGAACTAGCGCCATGAAGCTACAGACATAACCTATCATAATCCTAGATCAAAAATCAGATTACCATATCATAATTTTGCCGACAAGAGCCTAAACTTTCTGATCTAAATAGGGGTTCTACAATGCCTACAAATCGCCAATATTTCGCATCAACAACACTTCCAATAGGCTCAAACTAACCTATCAATCATACTAATCATCTTAAACTATCCCGTATCTCAAAACGCAACATGCATGAACTTCAATGGATTCTCGACATACAATCTAATACATGCAAGTAATATAAAATCAAATCAACACAAAAATTAAGTAGGATACTTACAAGGATACAATGGAATAGTTAAAAGATCAAAACCATAAACCCTTATGGTTTTCTTGACCTTGGCCGAACCCCACAACCACAAAACAAGGACCCAAAATTCTTGATTTGTTTCACCAAACTTGTTAAAAACACTTTCATCAAACCCTTGATGCTTTAATTGTACCCAATTTGATAAAAACCCTAAAAATCAATGTTTAATAAAATTAAGAATTTGTGAAAATTTGATGTATGGTGATTTTTGTTTGAAAAGGATGATGGGGTTTAGTTTAGGAGTGATTTGGGAGTGATTGGAAGCTACTTGGTGGATTTTTGGTGATGATGATGGTGGTTTCGTGTTGTGGATCGACGAACAGAAAGGAGGGAAAAGAAGAAAAAGAGTCGTTGGTTTGTGTGTGTGTTTTTATGAATGTGTGAGTGGGTTTTAGGCAATATAAGGGAATTCCAACTTTGTATATAACTGCATATATAAAAAAATTATACGGCGTGTTGTTTTGGGCTATCATTCCGATCAAGAAAGGGGAGGGAAACACGGATGGCCTTGGTAGGTTTTTTTTTTTCAATCCTTTAATTCATTATTTGGCCAAAGACAAAATAATTCATTATTATTATTTTTTTTTGTAAAAAACAAAGTTTTGACGCGATCTCGGCCAAGACACGATCAAAAGTTGATAAATTAATAAAGTAAAATAACTAAGTCTCTCGAAGCAAAATAATTAGGGAAAAAATTTTTTTGGGGGGGTGATTTCTCGATCGTAAAAAACGAATGAATTAAACGAAGCTTCTGATTCGTGAATATTAAAACGACATTTTTACTAAATCGCTAAAAATAATAAAAATAGTTTCTATAAACTTTAAGAAATTTAAGTATAGACTCGGGATAAATAATGACTTGAAACTCGAGTTTTACCAAAAACGAGTGTTAAATGCTAAGAGTAATGCGACCACATAAAGGTGACTCCATAAATAATTAAGAGAGTCTAATATCATACATTTTCTTTCGTTACTACCTCAAAATTAACAGATGTCCACTGTTTTCCCCTTTAATAGGAATTTCGTCCCGAAAATTTAGGTTGCTCGTCCCTAAGTCGGTAGCTTCGCGAATAGCTGCGGATCTTGCGCTTCATCTAGTCTTCTCGTTCCTAATTATTCCCCCTTGTCGGAATTCCAACGAACTTCTACATAGGAATTCGCCTCTTTTTCAGCTTCTTAACCTCACATTCCAGGATTTCAATAGTTCTTCATACAATAATAAGCCTTCATATAAATTCCTTCGTTCTAACAGCTCTTGCGATTATCGCCAAACTTCCTTCTCACTTTTGTTGCGATATTTCCTTATTTTTTGATTTTTTTTTTTATTTTTCTTAATTAATTTTTTTGCTAACCTTACTATAAAACTCGGTGTAATCACCATCTTCATATCATAAAACACCGAAATTCTTTCGGTAAGTCTTCATTCTTATGTGATGTACCAATAATTGCGTGGTTAGTAAAAATACTGAGTTTTTTGGACTACTTTTATACATTCCCATTTGCAATGTGCAAATTTCTTCCCAATCGTACCAAAGATAGAAAATGACACAAGACTCGGGAAATACATACTTTACACTTTAAGCAACTAGCAACTGATAAATAGACATAATCTAACAGGATAGGCTAAGGTGTAAAGGTGTAACGAAATAATAGTTGGTGTAAATCCTAAAAGGATTTGGCTCTACGGTTTGTTTCTAGGGTATCTTACTCATAAGATGAGAGTATACAAAGCTTCTTATAAGGTTAACTAACCAGTGTAGTTAGTTAATAAAATAACATGTATAGGCTTTTTGGATGTAATCCTAAAAATTTACCAATTTAAACAAGTTACTCCATCTAAATCCATAGTACTCATTATTGTGGTCTCGAATAGATATACCAAGCCAAGTTCTAAAGTCTACAACATCACCTGCACACTCATATTTTGTGGAATTTGGGTAAACATTTGGAAATGGATAAGGTTAAATCCTCACAATATCTAACAAGGGTTATTATGTGCAGGTTATGTATCAAGTAATTTCACAAAAGTATGTTTGATATTTTTTTTTAAATTAAGCATATTTTAAGCCATTTTATATGAAAAATAGGACAAGTAGACATTCTAATTCCCATCCCCCACTTGAATTTAACAACGTCCACGCTGTATAGATAAAACATTTAAAACGAGATTTAAAAAAGAATTAGAATAAAACTCCTTGATTTTGCTCGGTAGATTCTCCATGTATATTTAATGAGCAAAAATGTGTTGAACAGCCGTCTTGAGATTTCAAGACTCCAGCACCTCCAAAACTTGTATATATTATCAACCAACGTCGTCGATTTCTTTTCTTTCATTGAGGTCCTTGTGCAAATTCTAAGAAAATAAATGCAATACTACCTCCCGTATATTCGTTGGAGAGTGAGACTCGAAATAAAATCCTAAAACTGTACAGGAAGTCGATACGCCGTATCCATACCCCAGGATACGTCGTATTGATACCTGTGTCGAATACGCTGTATTCGTTTAACGAATACGCCGTATCGACTGTGCTGAAAAATAAAGACTGGATAACGTCCAGAAGGTCAATACGCCGTATCCATGGGGTTTAGATACGCCGTATAGACAGTCTGGGAACTAAAGCTAAGGAGTAACAAGTTTATAAAGGTAAATATAGGTTTTTGCATGGAAGGCGTACGGTTGATCATTCTACAATCTTTCACCAGAAGTACCACTCCAACAAGGCAGCTAAAGCACACATACACACCCAAAACATCGGGATAGACATGTGTGTTCAATCACATCCTCATTCGAATTTAACTAACGGTTAGGATGAAGAATGATATAGGGTAAGAACCTTTTAACTTTCACTAAAAGTTATAAAGCAATGAGGTACAAGACATGCATACATGGCCGGAACGCCAGAATAGACATGCATGTTCGTATGAATCCTCGTTCGCGTAAAACCAGAGGCTAATCATTAGGTGAGAGAGAAGTAAATTGTTGTTAAATAAAAATTAAGAAACAAATAGATTAAGACTTAAGATACAAGTTGCTAGACACTTATTTCCCTACCGTTACTATGACAAAGGCACAACTATTTACAACGTCTTGATCATTGATAAAAAACAACAACCTAAGTTGGCGTTCCCGTAACGGGAAACTTTCCAATCTTCAAAAATTACCGTGCAATCTTCATCGTCGGATTCGTCAAACGATATTCTAAACTCGATTTCATCATTGTAAAGAGAACTTACCATTGGCTCATACAAGAGTGTTGCTTCAGATGTTAACGTGTCGTTAAAGACTATAGCTGGGAATTCAATTTCAAAAGATCCGAGGTCGTAAACGTCTTCATTATCCCAGATCTTACCATACGTAGCAGTTTCCCAGTTATACACCTTACCACGCCTACGAGCTTTTTCTTCCTCAAGCCTGATATACTCCTCCATAGTAATGTTGGGGTTGTCCATTTTAACCTATAATAAATTTGCTAGGAAACAAAACTGTCAAATAGCTAAATACGCCGTATTAAGTGAACTGAATACGCCATATTGATGATAGAGTCGAATACGATGTATTGGTTTGAAAAAATTTACAACCCGTATCCAATAAATTGAATACGCCGTATTGAGTATTCGACTCAAAAAGTTACAGCGAACTGTGATAATGCACACAAACACAATATGCAAAATATACAATGCAGAAATCAAACACACAAATATGCAAATTAATCTATACTAAATCTAAACTAAACTAAAACACTAATAAATAAGAATTAAACAACTTCACTCTCTGACAACGGCGCTAAAAACTTGATGTGTTGTCGTTGTATGGTATATCTAAGATTATTTAAGTTTTAAATTTATATTTTGCCGACTATACCTAAAAACAACACTTTAACGAGCAGTGTACCTGGACAATTGTATTTTCTTTGGTAATTAGGGTGTCGATCACTAAGAGCGAGAGCGTTAATATCTAATCTATCAGTATTTTAGTTATCTAAGTTAAACCTAAAACTAATGCAAAAGGGGGGTTTCAGCCTGAGAGACTGGCACGAGTTTAGATTTCTAACCTAAGGTTTGGATGACAAGTAAAGCAATAAACACACACAAGAAGACAAACAAACGATAAGGAATCGGTCAGACACTAACGTAAGGAAAACGTATCAACCATGAATAATCCGATAAAACACAGGTTTGTTTAATAGTGCAATGATTGACTTATCTCGAAGTGGCATATCATTCCTAGACTTAGGCGGTACTTCTTCCAAAAGTAAATATGGGTTTTTGTATGGAAAGGCATACGGTTGATCATTCTACAATCTTTTACCTGAAGTACCACTCCAACAAGGTAGCTAAAGCACACATACACACCCGGAATGTTGGGATAGACATGTGTGCTCGATCACATCCTCATTCGAAATTAACCAACGGTTAGGATGAAGAATGATATAGGGTAGGAACCTTCTAACTTTCACCAAAATTCGTAAACAAACGCGGCATCTAAGACATACATACATGGCCGTAACAACAGAATAGACATGCATGCTCGAACAAGTCCTTATTCGCGTAAAACCAACGG
>BQNB010134241.1:3885-18340 GCA_026074375.1 Tanacetum coccineum | reverse complement strand
CTGGTTATTGGTAGTAGGATAGCGGGAAGTGACAACAGCAGTTAAGAAAGACATCATGTGATTGATGGCATCAATGGGATTATCACCTTTCTGGAACACTGGAACAATTAGACCTGAGTCTAGTTGGGGAAATTGATTATTTGAGTATTGTTCAGACTAAAAAGGTGATCCATACTATTGAGACTGATAAAGTGAAACTTGTGGTTGAAATTGAGAGTTTTGGTATGAGTTCTCATGAGTTTGATAAGGAGATTGGGCCATCTGATGGGTTGCAACCAAAGCAAGCGGATTTGAGTTGCGTTCATGCATTAAACGAACTTCATTTGCATGAAATTCATGTTGTCCCAAGTAAGCATGAAGCTGATCAATGTTAGTTGTGTGCAAATCCCGAACCAGTTTGACATCTGTCACAAATTTGCTCCACTCAGGAGGAAGAGTATTCAAAAACTTGGTGTTCACTTGAAATTGTTCCAGTTTCACATTGTAGATGTTCATGTCATTGAGTAGCAGTGAAAATCTCAAGTAGAAATCACGTAGTGTTTCCCCCTTCTTATAAGCAAACTTATCGAATTCATCATATAGTTTACACTCTCTTTCCTGTTTCGTCAATGAAGTTCCTTGCATGAGAAGTTGAATTCTTTCCCAAAGTTCCTTGGCGATTCGATGATTGCTAACAAGTGCATAGACCTCTGGTGGTAATCCTTGGAGAATGATATTTGTTGCTTTGACATCACAATCAGCTTGAATTGCATCCGTAGCAGATAACTCAGAGTATTTTCTTGGTCTAGTCACTCCATTCTCCTCAATCGTAGGCCAGATGAGTGGACCATTTTCAACGGATTCAAGGATCATTCGTCCATGTTGTCTATTCATCATGTATAGCTCCATTCTACTTTTCCAAGAATCATACATATCTTTTTCCAACATAGGTGGACGATTGTCAGCACCCGAAAGAATTGCTTTGTCAGCAAGAGTCGTCATTGAGAAATTTGTATGTTAAAAGATTATTGTCGGATCGAACGGTGGTAGAAAGAAATTGTGTTTGATTAAGGTGTCTTTTAAGTATTTGAATTCTTGAAACTACACAGGATTTTACAATTCTTGACAAAACTGGGAAAACAATTTAATGTTTCACGGGATTTTACAAGTCAAAGAAATAAACCGTATAATTTTAAAATTTGAGTTGTTCGGTTTCAATTAAACTTGACTAGTTTGGTTCACACTAGAAAATGACTAGTTCGGTCTTCAAAGAGAATGACTAGTTCGGTTCTCCAAGAAAGTGACTTGTTCGGTCCTCAAACAAAATGACTAGTTCGGTTTTCAAACAAAGTGACTAGTTCGGTTCTCAAACAAAATGACTAGTTCGGTTTTCAAACAAAGTGACTAGTTCGGTTCTCAAACAAAGTGACTAATTCGGTTTCCACTGGGATGACTAGATCGGTTAGCATAGAGATAAATTTAAATGTGACTTAGTTCGGTTTTCCTACTAAGATTGACTAGATCGGTTTGCACTGGAACTGACTAGTTTGGTTTCCACTGAGATGACTAGATCGGTTTGCACGAAAACTGCCTAGTTCGGTTTCCACTGAGATGACTAGATCGGTTTGTACTGGAAGTGACTAGTTCGGTTTCCACTGAGATGACTAGATCGGTTTGCATGAACTGGATAGTTCGGTTTCCACTAATGATAGATCGGTTCTGGCTACGAAAAACCTACTTTTTCAAAACTCAAAAAGACACGTTTTTGACGATTGTTTTCGAAAATTTTTGTACCAAAAGTGTTACTAAGCTTATAGGGACAAGAAAAATGACAACTTTAAGGTTTTTAAGCCGAAAAATTTAAAATCAAGATTTTGACCTTTATAAAGCTAATGAACACAAATGACACAAAACTAAGAGATTTTTCTATGAATCTAAGCACACACACCTATCCAAAGATAATGATAAGATACCTATGTATATGATCTTTTAGTGTGTAATTTAAGCTTAGAAAACAAGAAAAAAATGATGCGTGTTTTGAAGAAAAACTCACGAACAAATAATATAAAACAAATCTAAGCACACCACTCCATGGCTCTTGATACCAATTGAAGAATAATCATATAACATATAGTGTGAGGTAGAGAGAGAGTGGGTTGGATGAACACTTAGAGAGAGAAAGTAAACATATAAGAGAACTTTGTATTATGTGTGAAAAATGAGCAACCAACCACCTCTCCAAGGCATGGAGAGGTGTTTATATACTTACAATGGATGGTGGGCTTGGGCTTGCATGGGTTTATCCATGGGCCTTTAGCTAACTTATACTATGTATAAGTTTCTCCCAAAATAACTTACGCAGCTAACGACAGTTATTCTATGAACGACGCACTTTCCTAAAAATTTCGTATTTCTAACACCTACTGGTATATATATACAAAAGATGCTCAAGAGTAATGCTATAGTTGATAAAAGAGTAGGCAATTTATGTTTTTAGCCATTTCTCAGTTTTGCAAATTAGGCAGCAAATGAGATATCTGCAGGTCATTATAGCTACATTGGTCCTTGTTGTTTGACTGATCCATTTTGTCCCTTTTATTTCTAGCAGTTAGCCTTGGGAGGGTTTGTCTGAATAATTGTGGGGCATTGTGGTTTGGTTAATCAATTAAGTGTCCATAAGGTAGGTTCTCTACTGTGAAGGGTAAATGATATGGGTGGACAGTGCATGTTACTTAGAATAGAGAACTTTGAAAGATGAAGCTTCTTGGTCCTTGTAGTGCATTGTTACATGAGGTTAGGGTGGTTTATCTCAACAAATGTGATCTATCTACGTTGTCGAGGCTCTTTCTGTTATGGTTTATGCTTGCATAGTGAGGTTTGGAACTGCTTAGTTACTTAGCCTAGTATGAATTTATGAATGTTTTAGGAAAGGTAAACCATATTGTAGTGTTATTATTTTATGGGGATGTCCGGTTGCTATAGCTTGCATGATGATGCCATTTTTTCATAAGTATAGTAAGGTATTGGTGGACCTGCTATGCTATGAAAATTTAAAAATGTAGTCATGAAGCTATGATATGAATATTGTTGAATATGTGATGAATGGTTTGTTTTGGAAAGATTATACTAATTGTGGTTTAGTAGTTGTTTCCATTTTGTTTATGGTTTATAGTATGAAAGCTTTGTATGCTTGGAGGTTTGGGCTGTCAGACTCCTTCTCATTACTTGTTGTAAGTTGTTGTTAATATAAATTCAGCACTTAAAAAAAGATATATGTTAGTTGTTTAACTTTGTGTTTAACATTATAGTATGATGTTTTGAGTTTTTCACTAGAAAAAACGAGGTTTGCAACCCGCGCTCTACGGCGGAGCGTGAAGAGTCTAACTTTGAAACAGGATCGTTAACCGCATGAACTATTCCCGTAGTTGTTTATGATACTTTTTTACGATATAGTCTTTGGGTTATCGTTTCGTTGCAAAGTTAGTCATTAAAGACTGTTGTTTAGTATATAGATATAATATGTGGTTTTACTATTTTTTGTTACGCCGGGAATCGTGTACTTTGGAAAACGTGTGTGGCCATTCCAAGGACTGTTGTTTAGTATATAGATATAATATGTTAGGAAGGTGATACGCACACCACATAAAGTGATGTGCACACCACAAAATCACATGTACGATGCATATGGTACAACACCACATATGCATTTTTGTGGCGTGCATATCACTTTGTGTGATGTGCATATCAACTCTCAATATGTTAATATCGTTCAAAGTATTTGTCTGCCTCCAGTTGAGATTTGTTTATGGACTGATAATGGTCCCAAATTATTGTCTCAATTTTACGTAGTAATTAAAGTGACAAACTCTTTGGGCTATGTCCGGATATATTAGAAACAAACTGGGCTAATTGAGGGGACCAGCCACCCACTGGCCCTTTATTGGCTCTGTATCTGGCTTCGTATAGGTTACAATCTAAGAAATACCATTTATTATGACGTAAATTCATGTTTGATCAACGTATAAATGTATAATGTTAATCATTTAAGATTTATTAAAACTAATCCTAAAAGGGCAGGGTGCAGTGCACCGTTACCCGTCATTCTCCCAAAAAAATCACCAAAGGCGCTGCTGTTGGCCGTTGTTCTGCACCGGCGAAAACACGCTATTCGTTTTCAGCGATTCCAATGGCTGAATGCCATTCGTTTTTTCCTTTTTTTTGCGAGTGAGTGGGTATTTTTGGTGGTGTTCTGCGAGTGTTATTGGTATCTTTGTTGATTAGGGTGTTTTAGTTATTTTGGTGTTATTGGAAAATGTTGAGTCGATGTCGCGACTCTCGTGATAACCGACCTTGTGACTCTCGTGGACCTTCCTCAACTAGTGTGTGTCGTCATTTTGGTCGAACTGGTACGTGTAAATGGGGTGCGGGATGCCAGTTTGTGCATGATACCAATGGTCGTAATAATGTTATATCTTTGGCATAACGAGTTGGAATTTAACCTGCGCGTTGCGTCGGGGACAACACGGTTTATGAAACTTTAAAGAAAGACTACCATAAATATTTATATATTTTTTCAAAGAACGTGTATTGAACTTTAATATTTTTTTATAAAATCGTACGTGCGTTTAAAGCGTATCAATATTAGACTCGTATTGGTCGTAATTTAAAGGCTTGTATTTTTTATTAAAAGTGCGCCACATATTTGCTTCATATTGATAAAGAAAATTTGTTGTATAAAAAAGTCGTAATTAGTGAGAATTTGAGGGTCATTTTTGTAAATTTTTTTGTTACTAATTTTTTTCGATACAAAACAGTGTACCACTTTTTTAAATATTTTTTTGTGAGTAACATGTGGATAATTAAGCAAAAAAGGGTATAAGCCCAACAAATAGTCATGATATATGGCCGGATATAGGCTGTTGGTACAGAATGCACAAAAAAACAAAATTAAAACATGCTCCATAGTATATTGTAGTGTGTGTAGAAAGTTTTTATATATTTTTTTCGTTTTAAAAACGTATATTAAACTTCAACAGTTTTTATAAAATCGTATTCACGTACGGAACATATCAATATTTGGTTCATTTTATTCGTAATCCAGAGACATTTCTGTCGGTATATTTTTTATTTAAAATTTTTATATAAGAAAGTCATAAATACGAAAAACTTGAGAGGCCTTTTGTAATTTCTTTACTAATCTTTGAAATGAGCCATGTGGGCTAAGTTTTTTAAAGTTTTTGAGCTCTTTTTACTGGGCCATTAAGCCCAAAAAATATAAGTGAGCCACGACAGGCTCTTTTGTAACGGATTGCTTCGGATCGTTAATTATATATATATATTTCTTAGTAGAAAACCTAGAAAACTAAACTACAAGGTAGATTTTGTAAACATTCAAACTTTAAGGTAAACTTAAAAAAATAACTTTATTTAATTATATGTAATTATATAAATTAATAGATATTTTCTAAATATTAAAAAAAATCAATTTAAAAAAATCGATTTTTTTTTTCAAAAAATGTTTTCTCGAAAAAAAATCGAAAATTTGAAAAAAGTTCGAAAATTTGGAAAACAAGTTCGAAAATATGAAACAAAAATAAAAATTTGAAAAACAAGTTCGAAAATTGGAAAACAAGTTCCAAAAAATGAAAAAAAGTTCGAAATTTTTTTAAAAAATCGATATTATAAATCGAAATTTTGAAAAAAAAATACGAAATTCTTTTGCTCAGAAAAAAAATCGATCTTTTTGAAAATTTGAAAAAAAGTTCAAAAATATGAAAAAAAAATTAATATTTTTTATGAAAATTTGAAAAAAAGTTCGATAATTTGAAAAAAGTTGGAAAATTTAAATAATAGTTCGAAAATTTGAATAAAAAATTTCGAAAATTAGAAAAAAGTTCGAGTGTTTGAAAAAAAAGTTCGAGTATTTGAAAAAAAGTTCGGAAATTTGAAAAAATAAAAAAAAAAAAAAAAAAAAAAAAAAAAAAAAACAAAAAGAAAAAAAATTAATTTTATATAAAATAAAAAAAAAAAAAAAAAAAAAAAAAAAAAAATAAAATAAAAAGAAACTATAATACAAAATCTAATAAAAATCTATTAAAATAAAAAAAAAAAAAAAAAAATTAATTCTCACATAACTTTGAAAATTTTAAAAAAGTTCAAAATTTTGAAAAAAAAATCGAAAATTTGAAAAAAAATTCGAAAATTTTACAAAAAAGTTTGTAAATTTGAAAAAAATTGGAAAATAAGAAAAAAAGTTCGAGTATTTGAAAAAAGGTTCGAAAATTTGAAAAAAAAAGTTCAAAAATTTGAAAAAAAATTCAAAAATTTGAAAAATAGTTCGAAAATTTGAAAAAAAAGTTCGAAAATTTGACAAAAAGTTTGAAAATTTGAAAAAAAAGTTCGGAATTTTGAATTTTTTTTGAAAATTTGAAAAAAAGTTTGAAAACTTGAAAAAAAGTTCAATTTTTTTTAAAAAAGTTCGAAAATTTGAAAAACAAATCAATATTTTTGAAAATTTGAAAAAAATTCAAACTTTTTAAAAAAAATATGTGTTACGGCATCTCTTAGTATGACAAGAGCATCATGTTAAGTAATGGCATCTGTTTGTTTTGTTTAGTGCATCCATTTGCATGAACATTAGGGCATCATTGTTTATGTTTTATCCAAAATATGTGTTAAGACATCTCTTAGTATGATAAGAGCATCATGTTAAGATATGACATCTGTTTGTTTTGTTTAGTGCATCCATTTGTATGAATATTAGGGCATCATTGTATACGTTTAGGGCATGTATTTGTATGTTTAGAGGGTAACGTGTAATCATAATCAGTTATTGATTAGTGTTATGATAAGGGCATCTGTTAGTATGATTAGGGCATCACACGAATTGCTAGAACGTTTGTTTTGTATAATTAGTGCATCCAAAATATGTGTTAAGGCATCTCTTAGTATGATAAGAGCATCATGTTAAGTTAGGGCATATGTTCGTTTTGTTTAGTGCCATTTGTATGAACATTAGGGCATCATTGTGATGTTTCATCCCAAAATATATGTGTTAAGACTATACTCTTAGTATGATTAAGAGCCAATGTTAAGATAGGACATCTGTTTGTTTTGTTTAGTGCATCCATTTGTATGAACATTAGGGCATCATTGTGTATGTTGCATCTAAAATATGTGTTAAGGCATCTCTTAGTATGATAAGAGCATCATGTTAAGACAGGGCATCTGTTTGTTTTATTTAATGCATCCATTTGTATGAACATTAGGGCATCATTTTATACGTTTAAGGCATGTATTTGTATGTTTAGGAGTAACGTTTAAGCAGAATCAATTATCGATTATTGTTATGATAAGGGCATCTGTTAGTGTGATTAGGGCATCAAACGAATTTTTACAACGTTTGTTTGTATAATTAGTGCATCTAAAATATTTTTTACGGCATCTCTAAGTATGATAAGAGCATCATGTTAAGTTAAGGCATCTGTTTGTTTTGTTTAGTGCATCTATTTGTATGAACATTAGGGCATCGTTGTGTACGTTTAGGGCATCTATTTGTTTGTTTAGGGTAACGTGTAATCATAATTAGTTATCAATTATTGTTATATTAAGTGCGTCTGTTAGTATGATTAGGGCATCACACGAATTGTCACAACGTTTGTTTGTATAATTAGTGCATCCAAAATATGTGTTACGACATCTTTTAGTATGACAAGAGCATCATGTTAAGTTAGGGCATCTGTTTGTGTTGTTTAGTGCATCCATTTGTATGAACATTAGGGCATCATTGTGTATGTTGCATCCAAAATATTTGTTACGGCATCTCTTAGTATGATAAGAGCATCATGTTAAGATAAGGCATCTGTTTGTTTTGTTTAGTGCATCCATTTGTATGAACATTAGGTTATTATTATGTATGTTTAGGGCATCTATTTATATGTTTAGGGTAACGTGTAATCATAATCAGTTATCGATTATTGTTATGATAAAGGCATCGCTTAGTATGATTTGGGCATCACACAAATTGTTACAACGTGTGTTTGTATAATTAATGCATCCAAAATATGTGTTACGGTATCTCTTAGTATGATAAGAGCATCATGTTAAGTTATGGCATCTGTTTGTTTTGTTTAGTGCATCTATTTGTATGAACATTAGAGCATCATTGTGTATATTGCATCCAAAAATATATGTTATGACATCTCTTAGTATGATAAGAGCATCATGTTAAGATATGGCATCTGTTTGTTTTGTTTAGTGCATCCATTTGTATGAACATTAGGGCATTATTGTGTATGTTTAGGGTATTTATTTGTATATTTTAGGGTAAAACGGTAATATAATTAGTTATCGATTATTGTTATGATAAGGACATCTGTTCGTATGGATTGGGCATCACACGAATTGTCACAATGTTTGTTTGTACAATTAGTGCATCCAAAATATATGTTACAACATCTCTTAATATACAAATTACAACATTTGTTTGTTTTCAAACGGATGCTCTAAAGTAGGGGTGAGCATACGAGACCGGACCGGACCGGGAACGGATTCCGAACGATATTCGGTCGGTTCCACGGTCCGGGGTTTTCATTACTTTCGGTCTCGGTCCGGTTCGGTCCGATCCGGTCCGGCTCAGTCCGACCAAAAACCCGACGATTATGCCGTGTAGGACTGGACCGGACCGAAGACCGACCCGGACCGGACCGTACCGTTTCGGTCCGGTCCTCGGTCCGACATTATGGACCAACTCGGTCCTCGGTCCGGTCCGGTCTTGGCCGGTCCGGTCCGGTCCTTGGACCGTGCTCACCCCTACTCTAAAGTACCTCAAACAGATGCACTAAAATGCATACTTATCGAAAAAAATTGAAAAAAGTTTGTTAAAAGAAATTTACGGAAAAAAAATCAAAATTTCTTTTTTTTAAAAATATCGAAATATTCTTTTTGGAAATATGATTTAAAATTTTCGGATTTTTTTTTAAAAATTTTGAATTTTTTTCAAATTTTCGATATTTTTTTCAAATTATTTACTTTTTCTCAAATTTAAAAAAAACATCGATTTGTTTTTCAGATTTTCGTACTTTTTTTTTCAAATTTTCGAAATTTTTTTCTAATTTTTAAAACTTTTTCTATTTTTGATTTTTTTTTCAGTTTCAAAAAAAAATGCTATATTAAAAAAAGGATTATCTAAAACGCTACAAATTCAGTTTGCCAAAAAACAATTATTGAAACTAGAAACTTGTATAGTAATGCTTTTTAGTTGTTTAGAAGTGCTAATCTTTTAAAAAGGAGTATAGAAAGTTTTTGTATTTAAAAAAGAAAAAGAAAAGAAGATTTATTTTAAGGGAAAATTCCATTTCTACACCAAAAACATTTATGGAACGCAATTCTATCCCAAAAAACATTAATTCAAGAAATTATCCCAGAGCAACTTGGCTTCTGGGCAACTAAGGAAGAATGTGTCAAGTGTCCCAACTCATTTATACAAAATGGGTTAACGCTATTGTATTTACATTTACTTAAGTAACATGTCAAATATGAAAATATAGCTAACATGTTTGGTCAAATTCGCCCAAAGTTTAACCAAATGCTTAGGGTAACAACCTGAATCAATTCCTTTGAAATAAAGTAACCTTATAACTTTTAACGATACAGTCTATTGTGAAAATACTTGGAAAATTAGTTACTACGGGTTATCAAGAGCAGTTATACCTCTTTGCCGATTACTTATAACGGCACCATAGTGTAGCCTCTTTTCCTTCCCAATCATCATAACATATCCAACCAATGTACGTGCATTTTCAGTTTTAAATAAACTAATTATATGACAAAGTATACCAACATAAATGAAAATAAAATATTATAGATATAAAGATTTTAAATAGTCAACGGGCACTGCTGTTCCTACAACACCTGCGACCATAATAACAAAAAAATAAGCTTTTGACAACACATATAGAAAAAAATAAGCTTTTGGAAACTTAGGTTGTACCTGAAAGGCTTTCTCTCGACAATGTGATAGAGTCGACTGGGTGCATATAACGTTCTTGGATCTTTGATTTTCTTCTCCTCTGATGTGCATGTATCTCGTATGCATCTTAAGAACAACAAAACGACACCATCTGATGTCGTAATTGTAATGATTTTTGTTAATGATAATGGAGAATCAAGTGAGGTGGATATTTGTCGGTATGTTTGTGTGGGGAATATGACGTGGGTGGTGAAGATGAAGATAAAGATCATTTGTGTGGTGTATGTGGAGAAGATGGTGTGATGAGAATGAGATGAACATTTGTGTTAATTTGGGGAAGATGGTTTAATGTGGTATATGTGTGTGAATTTGGTGATAAAATGTAGTGTTTATTTGCTCAAAGTTATAAGTAAGAGAGTGGTAAAAAGACTAAAAAGTCCAGTTGCTTTAAAATAAGTCGCCTTAAAGTACAAGTTGCACATTTTACACCTTTTGTCCTTTAATATTATAAAATGGGACACTTTGTATATTCTTTCTTAATCGCCCAGAAGCCAAGTTGTCTTGAGACAATTTTATGAATGAGTAAACTACACCAGTCCTTGTGGTTTGCGTTGACCAACACCGGTAGTCCCTTGACCAAACTAATTGCACCGTTGGACCTTAAGTGGCAAACGTTAGGCGTGGTTGGTCCCTCATTTCTTGGGGGTCCATAAACGCTAGTTAAGTTTATTAACGACAAGGGTAATATCGTCTTTTCTCACCCACTGATACCATTTATTAAAGAGTAAACTACACCAGTGGTCCTTGTGGTTTTTTAAAAAGTTCGAAAATTTTGAATTTTTTTTTTAAAACTTGAAAAAAAATCGATGTTTTTTAAAACTTGAAAAAAAGTTCGGAAATATGAAAAAAAAATTCAAAAATTGGAAAAAAAGTTCGAAAATTTGAAAAAAGTTGATTTTTTTCAAATCGAAAATTTGGAAAATATTTCGAAAATTAGAAAAAAAATAATTTAGAAAATTTGAAAAATTAATATTTTTGAAAATTAAAAAAAGTTGGAAAGTTTGAAAAAAATATTGGAAATTTGGAAAAAATGTTCGAAAATATAAAAAACAAAATCGGAAATTGGTAAAAAAAATTGAAAAACAAATCGATATTTTTTCAAATCGAAAATATAAAAAAGTTCGAAAATATAAAAAAATATTGGAAACTTGAAAAAACATCGATATTTTTCAAATCGAAAATTTGAAAAAAAAGTTCGAAAATTTGAAAAACAAATCGATATTTTTTTTTTGAAAATTTGAAAAAAGTTCAAAAACATGAAAAAAAAGTTCGAAAATATGAAAAAATCGAAAATTAAAAAAAATCGATATTTTCAAATCGAAAATTTGAAAAAAATTAGAAATTTTTTTTTTTTTCGATTTGAAAATATCGATTTTTTTTCAAATTTTCGATTTGAAAATATCGATTTTTTTTAATTTTCGATTTTTTCATATTTTCGAACTTTTTTTTCATGTTTTTGAACTTTTTTCAAATTTTCAAAAAAAAAATATCGATTTGTTTTTCAAATTTTCGAACTTTTTTTTCAAATTTTCGATTTGAAAAATATCGATGTTTTTTCAAGTTTCCAATATTTTTTTATATTTTCGAACTTTTTTATATTTTCGATTTGAAAAAATATCGATTTGTTTTTCAATTTTTTTTACCAATTTCCGATTTTGTTTTTTATATTTTCGAACATTTTTTCCAAATTTCCAATATTTTTTTCAAACTTTCCAACTTTTTTTAATTTTCAAAAATATTAATTTTTCAAATTTTCTAAATTATTTTTTTTCTAATTTTCGAAATATTTTCCAAATTTTCGATTTGAAAAAAATCAACTTTTTTCAAATTTTCGAACTTTTTTTCCAATTTTTGAATTTTTTTTTCATATTTCCGAACTTTTTTTCAAGTTTTAAAAAAAAAAATTCAAAATTTTCGAACTTTTTAAAAAACCACAAGGACCACTGGTGTAGTTTACTCTTTAATAAATGGTATCAGTGAGTGAGAAAAGATGATATTACCTTTGTCGTTAATAAACTTAACTAGCGTTTATGGACCCCTAAGAAATGAGGGATCAGCCACGCCTAACGTTTGCCACTTAAAGTCCAACGGTGCAATTAGTTTGGTCAAGGGACTACCGGTGTTGGTCAACGCAAACCACAAAGACCACTGGTGTAGTTTACTCTTTAATAAATGGTATCAGTGGGTGGGAAAAGACGATATTACCCTTGTCGTTAATAAACTTAACTAGCGTTTATGGACCCCCAAGAAATGAGGGACCAGCCACGCCTAACGTTTGCCACTTAAGGTCCAACGGTGCAATTAGTTTGGTCAAGGGACTACCGGTGTTGGTCAACGCAAACCACAAGGACCACTGGTGTAGTTTACTCTTTAATAAATGGTATCAGTGGGTGGAAAAAGACGATATTACCCTTGTCGTTAATAAACTTAACTAGCGTTTATGGACCCCCAAGAAACGAGGGACCGGCCACGCCTAACGTTTGCCACTTAAGGTCCAACGGTGCAATTAGTTTGATCAATGGACTACCGGTGTTGGTCAACGCAAACCACAAGTACCACTGGTGTAGTTTACTCTTTCATATATAAACTGTTGTTTGTTTACTGTGGGCTCCTCCGGATTTTTTTAAGGAAAAAGATCTTTTAAAGTTCATTTGAACTTTAGAGTTAAAGTTCTTTCACATAGATAATATCGAAGCTTACTGCAGGACTCGATTTTCTTTATTCTTGTGAGGGAACTTTATGAACTTTAGATGATCCTTATCCCTTTTCTAACGAGATTCGTAACCTGCGTGTTGCCGGAGCGCGCGGGACTATTTTCGCAACGGATCGATAACGTCAATTACTATTTGTCAGTCGTTGGGACTAATTTTTCAGCGAACAAAGACAATTTTTGTAAATATTATATATATATATATATTAAATTCAGCATTTTATATAAAATCATGCGCATGTCGGGATCATTGCAATATTGAGCTCGTTTTGTTCGCAATTCGACGCTCTTTTTAGAGACATTTTTTATCCAAATGAATCGATAGATATGCGTTTCATATTTGATAAATAAAGTTTATTATATAATAAAGTCGTAAATAGGTAAAAATTGAAGTTCAGTTTTGTAACTTTTAGCGAGCTTGAGGGTGCGTTTTCTAAAAGAAATGTGCAAATATTTTAGAAATACATACTTTAGGGTGCGTTTTGAAAATTGTTTTTAAAAAAAATATATATATTAAACTTCAATATTTTTTATAAGATCGTACGCATATTAGAAGCATTGCAATATTGAGCACGTTTTGTTCGCAATTCGACGATCTTTTCAGTGACCTTTTTTTTAATCAATCGATAGATATGCCTCCATATTTGGTAAATAAAGTTTGCTATATAAAAAAGTTGTAAATAGGTTAAAGTTCAGGGTGCGTCTTAAAAATATAATTTTTTTTACGTCGAAAGTCGTGTAGCCATGAATATTTTATTCCCCGATTGCTACAGTTTTCTGATGTTTTATATAAGTTGATATATAATTTATACATATAATTAATTATGTTAATGAGTGCATGTTTATCTAATAAGACTAAAAGGGAAATACGAATTAAGTTTGGCCAAAATATATCACGATATATTTACAAGCTACATGAAAATCTTATCCACATGACTCATCTGATTGTAACCAATAGCAACCCAACAGATATACCAGGGGCCCATAACTGGCCCCACCATTTATGGGTTTATGACGTGGGACCTACTTCACATAAAGTGAAGGCCTTTTTGGTAATTTTATTCTTAAAAACCCGTCTATATACTCCCCATATGTCCTTGTACGTTATGGGCCTCATGGACATACAAAATCACGAGAATAGAGCACTTGTTTTGTAAATATACGAGTACTTTTCCTAGAAACAAATTATATTATACTTTTACACATTTCACATTCTAAACGACGTAGTATTTGACCCCAATTCACTATTCATTGTAAGCACTGTAGCTACAGTGCTACAGTGCTGGGCAAAAAAAAAGCTCAAAAATTAGGACCGGCCCAATTAGTTTTTTTTTTTTAAATTTGTTGGCACAAAATAGGGAGGAAAAAAATGTTACAAAAGTACCGACGCATTCAGATAAAAAAATATCCGCGGTAACATTTCCGAATTGACTTAAACAGGCCCAAAATTTTGGGCCGGCCCAATTATAAAAAAATACCCGCGGTAACATTTCCGAATTGACTATACTGAAAAAGCAAACCCGCACTATTAAATATGAGACCGACAAAATAAAGTCGCACAAAATTAACGGAAAAAAAAAGAATTAATGACACGCAACAACGCGCGAAAAATTAGCTCCCCGCAGTAACGTGTAGGAAAAAATAAACTTATACTATTAAACATAAAAAAACGCGCGAAAAAACAAATAAAAATAAATAAATAACACATTTCACAAGTAAAACTACGTCGTTTTGGC
>BQNB010134240.1:3993-18340 GCA_026074375.1 Tanacetum coccineum | reverse complement strand
ATAAGCCAACTTTGTCGAGTATAAGAACATGAGCTTATGACTTATTTGAGCCTATAGGCAATGTCAAACATTGAAAAAAATGACAGTATGCTTGTTTGAGCAGGACTACAAAATATGTACAAATGCAGACGTGCACCTACCCAAAGCCTTTGACAAATGTTTCCGACTTACCATGTTTTACGTTTCCAAAATATTTATTCATTTATTTAGTGCTAATGTGATAAATTTAAAAAGTAATTAATCAATTTTTAGATCAATAATACATCATTTGGTCATACTCTCACGAGTCTCATTCTCAAAATAAACTGGCAATAAATATTCATTATGGACTTTATTTGCATTTTTTAGATCGGTGTGTTTGTTAAAACTAGCGGTAGCAGTTAGCATTAGCAGGTAATAGTAGCAGTTAGCCGTATCAGTTTAATTTATAAAAGTGTTTGGCAGAATAGGTGTAACTATAATTTTAATGTGTAAAATGACGTAATGCTAAATGCTAATTCAAAGAGCATTGAGAAATTAGTGTTTTTATAATTTTATATAAATGCTATCTGCTTTCTTCCAAACGAGCTTTGTAATGATAATGCTAAATGCTAATTGCTCAAAATGCTTTCAAAAGCTGTCTACCAAACACACCTAAAGTAGCTACTATTAGACTTGCTTTACATGAGTCTTCATTAATAATTTAAGTTCATGATGTTATAATCATGTTCATACATGTATACACAACAAGATTTGGCTACCCGCGCTTCGCTGCGACGCGTTTTGTACCAAAATTGAAAAGTGTCTTAACTTTAAAGGAGACTTTATTACACTAAAGTATTTTGAACTAAAACTGAAAAGTGACTTAATTTTGAAGGGGCTTTAGTATGCTAAAGTGTTTTGGACTAAAAATGAAAAGTAGCTTAATTTTGAAGGGGGTTAATGAAAAATATTAAGTGATTATTATATTATTATGTTACTATTGGTGGGTTACTATTCATTTGTAATAAAATAATATTTTTTATAATATAATATGAGTTACTATTCATTTTGTGTGTTGATGCAAGTCAACAAATGTTATAATATATAATTTTGCAAAACGTTGATAACCGGCAATATAAGTCGGTCATTCTAACGACCGACTTGTGGTAAGAAAAGATCCAAGACGCGTCGATTCAGATGTCTCGTTTAATGATGACGCGTCGTAGATATACTAACTCAGCAGACGACGCGTCTTACAAGAGGTTATTGGCACCACTCTTACAAAGTTTATGAAAAAATAACAAGTATGATAAGGTTCTTCTCCTCATTGCTAGCTTGCCCATGAGTAAGAATATGGGTGAATAATGCGGTATTAGTTTATATGTTAATCTATCTTCTTTCTTAATATAGAAATCATTTATTATTATGTGTGGTTCACATGTTTTTAAATACTTCTGGATTATTATTAACGAGACATTTAGACCCGTGCGATGCACACGAGTTGTGTCTAATTGTTGATTGCGAATTGGTTTTGTGAAATGTTGATTGCGTTCGGATAAAGTATGCCAACTTAGGCATGCGTGCACCGGTTGTATCTAATTGTTGATTGCATACAATTTTTGAGTCATTACATATAAGTGACATCAAACAATCTTGAAATAACACATAATTACGTATAAATAATTATATAACATGTGTAAATATATAAAAAAAAATCAATCCAAGAGCAACAACAAAAAAACTGATAACAAAGTTCTTAATACTTCCTTTACCTTTTCAAGAGAGGCACTAAATATAGTATTTGATTTTCATCTTTCAATACAGTAAGAAACCTCAAATACCAAAGATGTAAAAAATAGAATACATATGACTTGATATGAAATTATCAAATCTGCTGGCTGCTGCAGGCTAGTGGCTGTTGCAGGCTGTTGGTGGCTGCTGCAGGCTGCTGGACGCTGATGGAGGCTGCTGCAAGCTGCTGCAAGCGCTGAATGCTTAAGAATACATAAGAAGAAACATACCTTGGCAATCCTGAGATGGCCAACATTGACACAGCTTCTAAATTCCCTCGAAAATTAGATGTCAAGCATTCAACCATTAATCTCAGGCTTGCTCTTCTGCTCTATATTCAATTTCAATCATTGTTGCAAAATTCAAACAAATTCATAAGTCTAAAAGTAAGATTAAGGGGCTGTTTGGATTAGCTTGTTCTATGGGATTACGTGGTCTTATGAACCTGGAAAAACTCATAAGCCAACTTTGTCGAGTATAAGAACATGAGCTTATGACTTATTTGAGCCTATAAGCAATGTCAAACATTGAAAAAAATAACACTATGCTTGTTTGAGCAGGACTACAAAATATGGTTTTAATCGTAAATGAGATACACTCTAAATGTCAATACTTAAAAAAAATAAGTTGCGGGTTATTCGGGTATAGCTTAGCCCGAATAAGCAAAATTATAACATAAAAAAATGGGTAAAGCTTAATAAGAAACCATGGAAATGTATTTAAAAAGAAAACCTTATGGGATGGGGCTAATCCAAAAGACATTCTTACCGTGATGTTACCTCGTCACATAAATGCATACTGTCAAACGGGAATACTCCTTTATATGGTGGTATTGATCATTCACATTTGTTCCTGCCAAATGCCCCATCTGACATTCAAATATAATTTTATGTCAATCACTAGAAGAGTAATTACTGAGTTTGATACTTATAAGTTATAACTTAATTTTAAAACTAACATTAGGATATTTATGCAAGAATGACTCGCAAAATGGTTATATGAATGTGGAAAGACCTTTCTGTAAAAGACTTCCAGCGAGAGTATAAACTCTCGTATTCCAGCAACAAAAGTACTAAATCTTTTTAGAAATATAATGGTCAAGAAAAAGTTTCAAAACTAAATTAAGTGGTTGGGCTCTTAAACTTTAGCATTGTCTAGTTTTTTCAGGATGTTGGCTGAATGGGTAGTGAATTTCAGTTTAAGTTAGCTGAATGCTTAAGAAGACATAAGAAGAAACATACCTTGGCAATCCTGAGATGGACAACATTGACACAGCTTCTAAATTCCCTCGAAAATCAGATGTCAAGCATTCAACCATTAATCTTAGGCTTGCTCTTCTGCTCTCTATTCAATTTCAATCATTGTTGCAAAATTCAAACAAACTCATAAGCCTGAAAGTAAGATTAAGGGGCTGTTTGGATTAGCTTGTTCTATGGGATTACGTGGTCTTATGAACCTAGAAAAGCTCATAAGCCAACTTACTCAAACAATAGCTTATTTCATGTTATTAGCCGGAAGCATGCATTAGAAACCTTACCCTATTAGCTAAGAAGACAGTGTGGTCCAACAAATTCGTGACGATAATCCAGCCAGTTCAAGGACCCTACAAACATAATCACATAACCATATTAGCATTTGTAAATGTTCATATACGTTTAATGATGAAAAATCATAAGATCATAAAGCTGTATTTCCATGCTCGCTTACTCCATTCGAATGAAGCAAAATCTCGCCTTTTTCATCGAAGCTGTCCTGAACCCAAAAAAGCATTGCACTTATTCAAACAATTTCATCATCAATAACAACAATAAAAAAACTTATAAGTTTACTAACAACACGATCATTAATAGCACACATAAGGTTAAAAAATCACCCCCATAATCTCAAGCCAAAAGTTGTAATATTAACAACTCATCCCCACAACCACAAAACCCTCACCTACACCCTCATTAAACAACATAGACGTGAAGAAAGACTGATACGAAATTAGAACTACGAACAATCCTGAAAAAAAATAACATATAATAAAATTCAATAATTTCCTCTAAAAAATCAGAATGTAATAAAAGCACATACCTGTAGTTCTTCCTCATCATCGTGTTCCTCTTCATCAGAATCTAATGAAACCATTCTCTCGAATGATTTTTTTTTGGTTTTGTATGTATGTTTAGTCCCCGTGCCGCTTTTGTTTTGTTGGTTTTGTATCATGATAATGAAATAATGAATCAGAGGAAGGAAGAAGAAGAGACTCATTATTAAAGATGAAGAGAAGATGGCTCAAAGGTTTTAATGGATACTGATAATGAAATAATGTATCAAAGGAGGGAGGAAGAAGAAGAGACTCAGTATTAAAGATGCAGCATTGATTTGTATCTATTATAAAACTTGTAACTGGGTCTAGTTTGTATGCAACAGGGTTTTGTAGACAAAGCTTTTAATGATATAGCCTATTAAATTTAGAGGCTGTATATTTTAGTATAGTAATAGATTAAATATAGATGAATTTGTGAACACGTAAACACGCACGTGAAAAAAATCATATATGTGTGGTTGTAACATGTAAGTAGGTTGTTTAGAAGATACCCAAAGATTTGTTATTAAAACCAAAAAAAAAACATTCAAGGGAATATAAATGGTAATGACATTGTCATATATCGTTCATAACAAAGTAGTGTATTTTATCATCTAAATTATCCACACTTGATAAAGGCTTTGCCGTATAGCAATACGTCATATTGCAGAGAGGTCTTGAAAAGGCGTGTAATGGGTGTCGTCGTACAGAGTTCCACTCAAAAGAGACATTTTTATTAGTTTTACGTATAACATTAAACTTATATTAGTCACATAATTCAAGTTTATATTGTGATATAATTGATTTTCTTTCAAACATAAAAAAAGTAGAAAAATAAATTTGTCTAAACTTATTTGTGGGATTAGGGCCGTAAACGAACCGGACGAACACGAACGGAGCTTTATTCATGTTCGTCATTTAATTTTAGCCGGACAAATAATCAGACACAATCACTTAAACGAACGAATTTTCTTGTTCAAATTCGTTTATTAAGAAATAAGCTTGTTAATGTTCATTTATGTTCGTTAATTAAAAACCAGACGAACATAAATGAAAGTAGAAAAATAAACATCAAATTTACAAAAAATAGACACAATATTGGGTTTTATAAGTTTTTTTTTTATTTAAGTAAAGTCATTATAAAACTATATAACAAAAAGATAGTATCGACAAACATAAACATATAATGATCACAAAAAAACAATAATCGAACATTCACAGATATAAACGAATGGACAAGACTTTTTTTCGTGTTCATACATTTACCTAAACAAACACAAAATGTTGTTTAGGCTATGTGTGAAATAATTCAACAAAAGTAACTTTAATATAGTTAACATGTCTACAATTAAATCCTATATCGTACAGAAGCGGGGTTCTAAAAAGCGCGATATAGCGGCGTCATAGCGCGAGGCGTGGCCTCCACGTTACGAAACAGGTCAAGGCGTCGTCTCTAGGCGTAGCGTGCAATAAAGCGCGATAAGGCGTGATATAGCACGCTTTTTTTGAAGCTTTTAAAAGATGTCATGAAATTGAGCTTATTTACAAGTATCTATGATTTGGGTTGTATGAGATTCGGGCTTAGTAACTCTATAACTCAATTTTAAGCCTAGTAGCTAACTAATATTGATCACTCTATAAATATTTTTTACCGTCTTGAGTCACGCCTTAAAAATGCTATGTCAAGACGCCTCACGCTAAAGCTTGAGGCTTGGCTATGCCGCCACACCACACTTCACGCTATTTATAACCTTGTACAAAATATACAAATGTCCAAACATTAGACATTTAATTCCGGCCCATAAAAGTCCACTAACGAATATGTCACACAAATCTTGACATAGTACAAGTGAAAAGCTTAATCTTTGACCATGTTTAAGAACATTTAATTATATGACCCATTTTGTCTAAAATTGTGATTATGTGGCAATACTAAAGTAAATGAGGCCAAGAAAAAAAAAGATATCAAGCCAAATATTCTATATGGCTAACAAAAGTGGCATAGTCTATATATGTAATTAATTGAATGTGACAAACAGGGAAGAAACACATTTCAATGCACCGGATATTTTTTTTTTTGAAAAGCTGAGATATTAAAAAAGCTTCGAGAAGGAGACCGAAACAAACAACGAAAAAAAAACAGAAAAGGCCCAACAAAAACAAAAGGCCAAGCAACACACAAACCACAAGGGAAACTACAAACAGCCGCTAAAACATATCAAAAAGGGCTCTAGGATTAGAAATCCAATTGATCCGGTTGCAAGGAGATCGATGACTTGCAGCGCGCCGCGATCCACGTCTTTGATAACCTTTGAATAGAAGGAAAAATATCATCTTCCAAAATTTTATTACGCGAGTCGTTGGTGACAAAGTACTTCCATATATCGAAAAAATTCATATTGTCCCGGGACTTCATAGAACCCTTTGGTTCCGTCTTTGGTGACAAAGTACTTCCATACATGTTGCAAGAAAAATTATTCGATTGTACTTGTTTGACATGAAAGTGTGAGTAAATGTTGATTTAATGTGTTTTACAAGGCCGGACTCAAGGCTTGCAAATACTGACTTTGCTAAAAAAAGTATATGCGAGGGCTAGGTGTAGCATGTTACAGGCGCATTATGCCTTATAGGCACCACGTTATGGCTCTAACGACGGTTTTTTTTGTGTGTGTTTTTTGATTATTAAAAAAAATCGTTTTTTAGTGTGAACTGTGAAGCATAGTTTTGTGGATGTCGTATTTGATGTTTTGTGTTATAAAAATGTTATAGGGTCAAAGCTGAAGTGATGCGTCTATAACATGTAGTTGCACCTAAAACACTACCAATGAAGTCTCAAACATCTTTTATGAACTCTGCTAGCAACTAGTATTATTAAAATATTGTACTTGTATGAAAAATAGCTATAAACCTTATTACACATTATAAATATATACATTCATCAGGAACTCCATTTGCAAAACGAGTACCCGCCCGACCCTTGGTGGAGCAGAAAAGATAGGAAAAACCGGAAAAAGACCGATAAACGAAAAAACTGAAACCGTAACCGAATGAAAAATAAAACGGACCGCAAATTATAAACCCGAATCGGTATTTGTCAAACCGAACGAACTACGAATTCGGGTTCTCGGGTGGTTATGGTTTGGCGACAGACCAAGAAGCAGAACCGAAAAACCCAAATTATATATATATATGGTTCTGGACCAACAATATTGTTGGGCTTTATAGCGTCGTATTAATTGTTTTCAAACTCATTCAATTTTCTGGGGAAAAACTTAATTTACAAACTCGTATATATATAACGAGGAAACTGAACATGAGATTGTTTTGTATCAGTGACGGTTTAGGATTTTCGGAAAGGTGTTGCACAAAAATCAAGAAGGGTTACATATAACAAAAAAGTGATATTTTCTTATGAAAAATAAACACATTTGCGACGACTCAAAATTGAGTGTGATCAGTTGCCACACCCGACACTCATGTAAATCCATCTCTACATATCTATGTTTACATGTGAAACCTTTTAAAATTAAGTTATTTTACCAAAAAAAAAGTTACATCGAAACTACCTCACTTTAATTGTTTGCCTTCACAATATTAGAATTTCCTCTAAATTGCATCATCTCACTCAAATATATGATTTTTCTACATCACTGGTAGGTATTTTCTATATTAAATCAAGTAGTTCAAGATTCAACAATAGCTCTATTTCAAAAAAAAAAGATTCAACAATAGCTTTAGCTAATTCAAAATTAAAAAGCACTTCTACTACTCATACATTAGTTTCACTATTCGAATTTTTACATGTGATACAACCTAATACAATATTCACTTTCCTCCGGTATAATTAAAGGTGCGTTTGGTATGTAGGTGGGTTTGGTATAAAATTTGGTATTGGTATTAAACTATTAATATTGTTTTGAAAAAAAATATAAAAAAGAAAGTATTGATGGTATAAAATTATATTTGTTTTATAAATAGAAAATAAAAGTAATTACAAAAATTAAGTATTGTTTTATAACTAAAAAATTGGTCCCAACTTTTGTTCCTTATTGATTTTTAAAGTATCGACTGTTATATATACCTTTTTATCATTTTTTTGTAACCATATTGTATCATTTCAGAGTTTTTTAAGTGATTTGATTTTATAAAAAAAATTAGACCAGTTTGACCCGTTACCCGACCGCCCGTTTTGCCACATATAAATTATTTTTAAGGGTAAAAAGGACATGAATAGGTTTCATGCCGACCCGTACTATGAGTAGTCAACATCCATGGCATGAATTATTGATGTCACTTTTTCTTTTTGACCCGTTCATATATACGTAGACAAATATGTAAATTTCCAAGCAAATTATTGATGTCAATTTTCTTTGACCCGTTCATATATACGTAGACAAATATGTAAATTCCAAGCCAATTTCCATATTGTCCTCTTGATATTAAGTTAGTCTCTTCTCACAATTGATCACACAATGTTTCACTAACTTACAATGGTGATTTTACAGATGTTTCAGAAGCATCTTCATAAAGTAAATTTTGAAAATATATACGATGTCTTTCTTAAGTTTTAGAGGTGCAGGGACACTCGTAACAGTTTCCACTAATCACCTTCACAAAGCCCTTGAGGGGATTGCTTAATATCATTACCTTTTAGACGATAAGAGATGAAACCGGGCTATATTTGAAACCGGAGTTAGAGAGTGCCATTAGAGCATCGAGAGCTTCTATAATTGTCTTGTCAAAGAATTACGCTTCTTCGGACCATGGTGCCTTAATGAACTGGTGTTAATCCTAGAGCAGCATAGGAAGTTTAACCAGATAGTTATCCCTATATTCTATCATGTCGATCCTAGCGATGCGAGGAAGCAACAAAACAGCTTCGGAGATGCGATGGCAGATAACATTAAGCGTGTCATGGAGTGCAATTGGCTTCAAATGAAACCTGTGAAGTCGAACCAACAGGGGATATGGAGAAAAGCACTTACACAAGTTGCTAATTTAAAAGGGAAAGAGCCAAAGGACATGTAATTTACTACTTTCATCTCTTTGATTCTCTCTTTTTCAATATCATTTTCAATCATATTGTCCCTTAGTTCACACTTCTTTTCTTAAAGTTATGACTGTCCTTGTTTTTTTTCGACCTTTTGGCCGACTAATCCATGAGGTTTAAGTCCACGGCAACACAGACCCAAACCAGGTAAATCACTCCCTTTTTAGGAGGTTGGCATGACCACTTGAGGGTTGTTTGCACCTAACAGGAATGAACTTAGAGCTCACACATTTTAGAGTGATAGTCACAATCCTTTTTACCAATGAGTGGTTTATATTCTCGTTTCTATAACAGTATATATGTTTTGTGGAATACGTTTGTGTGTTCCGTGATTTATTTGTATTTTAGGTATATTAAGCCCTGAAATTTTAATTTTATTTGCATCAGATACAGTCCATGCTTATTGCAAACATGTAGAGCTAGCTAGATAATATGCTATAATTTGGATATCTAATGGTAATTAATTAAGAACGAAGGTATGCTATGATTTACATAATAGTATGCTAATTTCACCATTCCAAAAAACAAGTATATAACATATAACTGAACTATCATAATTTGGATTATTAAATGCATGGATTGAGTTTTCTACTTCTAAGTAAAATATATTTCAGGCTAGAGACGGTTTTTATCGAAGAAATTGTTACCAACATCTATCATCAATTAGGTGTACTCCTAAGGAGTACTCTGCCACAAGACCCACAACTAATTGGGGTAGATTATTCCATTCATTTCCTCAGTTCATGGCTCCAAGATCGATCTGAACATACTGCTGATATCCTCACTATATTGGGTATGGGTGGGATCGGGAAGACATCTTTGGCCAAACGTGTCTATAAGTTACATTGTCATGAATTCAACCGAAGCAGCTTTGTTGAAAATATAAGTAGGCGATGTGTGGAGAAATCTAATGGATTGCTTGATGTACAAAAACAGCTTTGTCATGACATTTCGAAAGCAAGTTCGATTCCGGTTCATGATGTTTCTGTGTACACCTCTACAATTGAGAATGCACTAGCCCGTAAAAAAATGTTTATAGTTCTTGATGATATTGATAGTCTCGACCAGTTGGATGTGTTACTTGGAAATAAAGGTTTTCATCCGGGAAGCAAAATCATAATAACAACTAAAGACGCATCGTTGACGGAGAGATGTGCACTATTCAGTTCGCAAGTTCAACCCAAGCATACAAAGCACAAGCTTAAAAGTTTACATGTGAGTGACTCACTAAAGCTTTTATGTCTTCATGCATTCAAGTCTGAGGATCTCAAAGAAGGTTACGAAGCAGTTTCATATAATATTGTGAATTACTGTGAAGGGCATCCGTTGGCTCTGAAAGTTTTAGGCAGGTTATTACATGAACGAGATGTAGCTTATTGGGAAGACTGCATAGAAGGGCTAAAGAAAGAACCCGATTCCCATATAAATAATGTCTTGAGAATGAGCTTCAAATCTTTGCCATCCAAAAATGATAAGGAATTGTTTAAGCATATTGCTTGTTTTTTTGTTGGAAAAGATAGAGATTTTACTGAAACAATATTAAAAGCATGTAATATAAACACAAGATCCGGGATCACTCATCTCATTGACAGATGCCTTCTCCATATCGACCGGGATAACGTGTTGAGTATGCATTCACTGATTCAAGAAATGGGAAGAGATGAGGTACGTCAAGAATCACCTGATAAACCATGGAAGCGTAGCCGATTATGGTGTCACGACGAGTCATTCAAAGTTCTGAGACAAAAAAAGGTAAGGGCATGATTTACATTAGTAATACTTGATGTTTCCAACTATTTTGCATGCTTAATGTACATGTAAACAATATTCTTGTATATGTCCCTTTCTTCATAGGACAAGGCGAATCTACTAGGCCTGAGCCTTGATATGCAGATGCTTGAGAACGAGAAGTTGCGAGAATCAAGTGAACTTAAAACAGCTGCATTTAGTAATATGGATAGTCTAATGATACTACTTCTCGATTATGTGCAAATCAATGGGCCTTATGAGAACTTTCCAGAAGAATTAAGATGGTTGCGTATGTGTGGGTTTCCTTTAAAGTCTATACCTTCAGAGCTGCCAATGGAGAATCTAGTTGCTCTTGACATGTCTCGCAGCAATATCGAATTCTTTGATATATCTTGTAGTAGCCACCAACCAACTGAGAAGATGCAAAAGGTTAGAAATTTCATGATCTATTTTTGCTGTTATTTTTTGTCCATGTTATTTTACTGCAATTCACCAACTGCTATACTCATTTCAAACAGTTGACCGGATCGTGCTCAAAAGCAAAAAGATTGCTTGGATCGTTGAAGATTCTTGATCTGAGTTTCAGTGAACATCTTCGTGGTGTCAGTGGATTTTGTGAACTCCGTTCACTTGAGAGTTTATTTCTTAGAAATTGCTCGAGTTTGATTGAAATATGTGAATCAATTGACCATTGTTATGAGCTTGTCTTCATTGATCTCAGTAACTGCAAAGAGTTACGAAAGCTTCCAAGGACTTTAGCCAAGTTAAAGAAGGTCAAAAAATTACTACTAAATGGATGTAATATGGGCGAACTTGCCGTTCTGGAGGCTGTACCAAGAGATTTCAAGTCCTCTGCCGTTTATTTTCCGAGCTCATTAGTAAAGTTGTCACTTGCAAATAATAACTTGTCCAATGAATCCTTTCCTATGGACTTGAGTTGCCTCTCCATGTTGAAGGAGCTATGTTTAGATTATAATCCAATTGTTTCAATGCCTGATTGTGTGAGAACCCTTCCTAGGCTCAAGATGCTTTATATGCAGAACTGTGTAATGATGGGCTCAATCGAACATCCTCCACATACGCTAAGCGTTTTGAGTTTCGTTATAGATAACGGAGTTATGCCTTTGATACAGAAAATTTCATTTGATCCAGAAATGTCTCCACTCAGTTTATCGACGATTTTGGATGAATTAACATCTTCATCCATTGAAATTGAAGGGATGATCAAAATCCAACCGATAGCAGGTGTTGATGATACTATCTTATGTAGTTTGAGGTGGAGTAACTTAGAGTTCATTAAAAAAAGGCGTGTGGGAACGTATAACTTATATAGAGGACCAGAGGGATCTCAAACCCAGGTTCCTCTAACTAACTATATGTTTATATGAATATGTATACATAGATAAATTGTTCTGATTAATTTTGCTTGTGTTTTGGCAGATGTATTTTGAATTTGGAATATTCAGCACAATTTATGGGGGGAAAGTGATGCCAAATTGGATTAGGCGTAGAAGCAAGGGGCAATCAATTTCATTCACCATCCCATCATCTCCTAAAAAGCTCAGAGGATTGAATTTTTGCTATGTACAAACAGCAAAATTTCCATATTGGAGGCCTGGAATTCAAGCTAGATATTATGATTATCCATATCATCAGTTGATTTATTTGCCACATATCAAAATTACTAATATAACAAAGAACGTCACCTGGATATACGAGCATTATATTTACAAAGTCAATGTAGGTGGAAAGAGTTTAACATTCTTAAGCCATTGGATGTTTGGGGAGAATGAGATGGAAGATGGCGACCAGGTTACTATTTTTATAAAACAGCATTGGCATTTTCGTGATTTCAATATAAGGGAGTGTGGAGCGAGTCTTGTGTATGATGATGGAAAGAATAAGAATGAAGAAGATCCGTTAGGTTATTACAAGTCGTGGAATCACATCATTGGTGGAGATCTATCTCCTTTTCAGTTAACAACTGGGGAATACAACCTACATAACAAGTATTTTGATTGGGCTACCTCTAAACCCGGTCCAAATCAACCTCATTCTTACATAGCCGGTGATTCCCTTTATAAAGGTAGAACCCATTTACTATATTTTCTAATAAGTTGATGTCTGTTGTATTAATTTTTAGTATTATTATTTTTATATCTCAGAGAAAGAACCAAGGTTTAGAGCTTTCTCCCATAAGAACTCCAACACACATAGTCGCGCAATCGAGGTATGTTTTCGACACCCAAAACACTTTCTCATTACAACATCAAAAACCACACGCAACCAAATATTTATTCATCATAGCTCTCAATTGGTCACAGGATGTAACAAAATAAAAGTGATTACAACCTCGCTGAGGACTTGTTACACATTGTCATTCAAGGTGTTGCAGCTTTTATTAGTTTTTGTTTGGCCTTAGAAAACCTATAATCTCGTTCTTACTTTCTCACAGAGGTTGTGTTTAAGTCCCATTTAGAACATGTGTGAACGTGTATTCGTTATTCAAATAAATATATTTTTCCATTTCGCATATAAACTTGCATTTTATTGTACGTAGACTGTGATTTTGTCATCTAAGTGCTTGGTTGGGCCAATTTTCATCGCGATCGTCACACCAAGTGAAACGAATGAACAAGGTTATTTTCATGAGCATGAGCAAGGTTTTTTGCTAAATAAACAAACACAAATATAACAACATGTAAGTGTTTGTCTTCGTTCGTTTGAGTAGTTAAATCGATCAAATGAATGAACAGAAATAAGACCTCCCGGTTAAAATGTTGACTACTTACCAGAATACGATTTTGTGATTTGAACTTGTATGTAATAAATAGCAGCTCCACTGTGTGACAAATTTGATTACATTCCATTGTAGAATTCTCTATAACTTATCAAATCATGAAGAAAAATGCGTCGAATGAAGTGCTACAACAAGGCGGTCATAGTTGAATTATACTTGCATGAATTTTAAAACAACATTTGTAAGCTATGCAAGGTCTCATACTTTTCGAATTTGGTAGATTTGAGGGAAAAAAATTTAACCTGAACTGGACCAATTAAGAACTATTTTTTTAACCATGGCTTAGTGGCAAAAGTGTTTGTTGCTATCACTCTAAGATATGCTACACTAGCATTCCTGGCCTCCATTCTTAAAAATAGTGCTAAGGTTGTTCAAACTCCCTTTATGTTTCTTAAAAGCGTGCTACACAATTGGGGCATCAATGCAGCCACAAGATTGTGAGTTTTATGAGCATTACTCATATCTCTCAGTGAGCAAAAAGTGACGGGATCTATACATACTCTCTCCTCACAAATCTTATTTAGGAGAAGGTGAATGATGAACTACAATTGAAGTTCAGTTACCTGCACTCGGAATGCCATTTTTAATTTTTGAACATGTTACACAACACAATGGTATGAGGATCTTATGGATATCCACAGAACAATTTCTTAGTTGGTCACACCGTGCAGCTTCCTTTAGCGGTTTTTGCAGTTTTTGTTTAAGAACTATTTTTTTAACCATGGCTTAGTGGCAAAAGTGTTAGTTGTTATCACTCTAAAATATGTGAGGTCAGCTAGGTGCAAACAACCTTGAAGTGGTCACGTCAACCTCATGAAAAAGGAGGGCTTTACCTGTGTGTGGCGGTAGTTTCAAACCTCGTGGATAAATCAGACAATGTGTCGGAAACCATGGTTAAGAAAAAAAAACTATTTTTGTGGCTCTT
>BQNB010134239.1:0-18341 GCA_026074375.1 Tanacetum coccineum | reverse complement strand
ACAATATAGCACAAAGAAAAATAGGAAAGCATAATACCACATGTAACAAATAGAACAAATGGCTGATTCATACATGGAACAATTTAAAATGGTCATTAACTTTGAACTAAGTAGAGTTATTGTCGTCCAACGAGTCGGTAGAAATTTCATGCCGACGTATACCAACAGGTCCATCATTCAAGGCTGAAACTCGAATTTTCGCTAATTTATAAAATTTATGCACCTCAGTCACATTTTCTTTTAAATCTTAACCAGTGAAATCATATCAACTATCAACTCAACTACTTTTCTGCAAATAAAATTTAGCGGACAACAGCGTTTAAAAATAATCTTTTTCGTACTCGGCCGATGTTAGATTATTTACAAGTCTGAGCACCTCTGAATTTATGACTATAGTTGTTGTGATATATCCGTTATAGTGGAAACACATGCTGATGTGCCCTCTTTTCCTAAACTTCCATTACTTATTTCATGCCCTGGTGCACAATTGACATGACAAAAGAGCAAAAGATAGCTTTCTGGGCCGATGTTAACAAATATGGCGTGGGAATATAAAAAGTTCATGGAAGATTGATCTGAAAGTCTCTTTCGTTTCACCATGTTACTATAGCATATTGTTTATTTCTTCTTTTCAACTGTTTACTTGCAAGCCAATTTATGAATACATCGATTTCCTTTTTCAAAACAGTAACATTTTTGCTATCAAATTGGGATTTTCCTTTTTCAAAACCTACATTGACTTCATGAACATAGATATTAATTATTCCTTTTAATGTAAGATATGTAGATCTGGTTTATTTAGTAATGAATATATTTGTAACAGAAACGGCGTAACATGACTAGAGGTGGTACTGGATTAAGTAGAAAACATAAAGTTAAAACTCCTATGTTATAGGAGTCGCTGCTAACTCATCCGTGAATTCTCCCAAACCTTCATCTGTTATTCTGCTCCTTGAATATAGCGATATGACTAAGCCTTCTAGCAGCTGATGTAGTGGCTGATAAGGATGACTCTACTCCCAAGAATATGGGAGAACCTGCTGACGATGAGTAGATTAGGTTATAATAATAGAATTAAATTTACCCTTTTAGAATGAAATTGAACAGCCAGGTTAAAATTGTGGCTGGTATTCATGCTTATGGAACAGTACTGGCCTTAAACCACCTGCTGAGGCAAAATTAACCAAATGAGAAACAAGAGCTTACAGCCCCAGTGGCAAACAATGTGACTGTCCTAGTAGTGACTATTAATTTCTATGTATCTCAAATTTTGAAATCAGTTTAGGAACGTTAGTACTTAAATTACATCAGAATTATGTCTAACATACACATACTTTCGGAAACCTCATATGGTAAGTTACATATGTATACCATATGCAATTTAAATTGCAAGTTGTTTAGGCTTTTCCAGTTGACCGCATCTGCATTGTGTCAAAGATAAGTTATCCATATTTTTTGTTGATACTACTATTTCATATAACATGACATCATTACTCATTAGTTAAACTTTGCTATCTGCGTCTATTTCACCGAGTATATATACTATCTCATTAGCCTATTCATCTGGTATAGCTGATATTTAGAATATATGTTGTTAGTTTAGCAACATATATTTAGAAATATATGTTGTTAGTTTAGCAAAGGAGCAATACTACTGGAGTTTGATTATGTTATATTTGAGCATTTACTTTCGTTACTATGAAATAACCATTGTCCTTTTTTGTGTTACAGGTTGATGATATGAGAAATTATTCTCGCGCGTGAAATGAAACAACATACTTTAGACTTTCTCATGGGTTTCTTCTTGATCTACTACAATCAACTAGCACAATTTCAAGAATGTAAGTTTGTAACTAATGTACTGTTAATCATAAAGCAATAAATAGCACCTGATCACATTGTTTGGTATGCAAGTTTTGCTTTGATTTCAATGCTACTTATGTTGGATGTGGTGTTTTTTGCTCGGAGTTATATTCTAAACATTTCAATAGCTTATTTTGGTTATTCTAGCTTATAACATCTGGATACTTATGTATAGCCTTTTGATGAATAACAACAGCAAAGTCAATTTCTATATTTCATTTTGTTAACTTTAAGTTTTCCTCAAACCCCGCGCTCCTCTGCGAATCGTCCCGTAGCGGAGCGCGGATATACCAACTTGTTATATGAAAGGAAAAGAAAGAGCTTAACCTTGAAAAAGAATTCTTGTCTATATGAAAAAGGAAAAGAAAAGACTTACCTTGAAAAGAATCAGATTCATATCAGATTTATAATCGGAATGTCATGTAATGACGAAATGTTATGTTTAAGAGACATCATGTAGGAAAAAAGTGTGTTTAATTATGCCACACAACCATTTGTTTTAACATTGGAGTGGGTCGGAAAAGGCTTTGAGTGAACTGTAGAAGAAGATTTGGAGTATGGTGACCAATTTCTGATGTATGTATGGCAATATCGAGTATAATAACTTTTGATATAGGTAAGTCACAAGTTACAGTTTTTAAATAAGCAGATAACACACATATTTTTTAAAAGGCAAGTCAAAATTTCTGATATAAATAGGTTAAAAGGTTACACTTTTGAAATTTCTGATAAAGGCGAGTCACCATGTAAGAAAAAGTGTGTTTAATTATGCGACACAACCATTTGTTTTAACATAGGAGTGGGTCGTGAAAGGTTTTGACTAAACTGTAGAAGAAGATTGGGAGTATGGTGACCAAATTTCTGATGTAGGTATGGCAATAACGAGTATAATAACTTTTTGATATAGGTAAGTCACAAGTTACGGTTTTTAAATAAGCAGATAACACATATATTTCTAAAAAACGCAAGTCAAATTTTCTAATATAGATAAGTTAAAAGGTTACACTTTTGAAATTTCTCATATAGGCGAGTCAATATAGAGTACAAAAAAGGAACACTTTCTTGATTTTGCAATTAAGTTCCATTTACCTTTAATTTGGTATTTATTGTTGCTTATTATTGCAGATTCAAGTCAAAGTCTTCGGAGACAGTTTTTCTATTTCTCTTGCTAACCTGCTATACATTATGTCCATTTTCTGGTATGTAGTTGCACACTCAAAATAAAGTAACTCTAGCATATACTTTAGGCCACTTCAGACATCAAGTAGTATGTTGCTTTTTAAAGCAACAATTTTTTTCCATATCATCAACATCTTAAAACTATAGTTTGTAGAACATGGTTTCAATGACTGCATTTTGTTAATTCATCATAAAAACACAATTAAGGACCCCTTGAAGAAAAAAAATGATTTCTTTTTGACCCATTAGGCCGGTTTCTCTTTTGCAGGTAGAGCACGATTTGGAATCATCACTTGCATATCGTTAATTATCGTCCGTTAGGGATTTTTCGTGCGTGCACGGGTATTCGCCAAGTACTACTAATAAAGAGAATTTAGGATTCTTTTTAAAGTTGAAAAACTGCTAAAATAGGAAATGTTGAAAAATTTAATGCATGGAATCTTGCTATTTTAGGGTTTAGGGTTTATAAACATTTAATGCTAATGTTTTAAAAACGTAAATAACATTGATCATACATTAAAAACGTAAATAACATTTATGTAAAATAATTGCTCATTAAATGACTGCATTTAATGTGTTCATGTAACCACTAATTTCTATAATTATGAAGGCTAATTATGAAAGAAATTAATAGACCCATTAATTTTCATTGACTATAGTTTAGGTAAATCCCGTATAAATAGGAACCACAATTGCATTGAAAAACACACAGAAACATAAACACTTATTCGTCTCAATATCCAGCTTCATCACATTCATATTTTTTTGCTTTCGTTTTGGTTCTCAGTTTTAGATATCATGTTATGAGTATCATCGTAAACCACTTCTACCATGTTTTCATACTAATTTATTCATGTTTCTGTAGGTTGGTACATTGGCTACGATTAAATCCTTAAAAAATGTATGCCTCATTTTCTCAAAACCCTAATGATGAAAGTATGTTATATTTTTTAGACTGTATATATATGTTGGTTTCTTTGCAGCCTTACATAGCGGGTTTCATGAAGCCTATAAACTCCACTCCCCCACCAACTCCACCACTACACCACCATTCACCTCCACCAACGAGCTCATCTATGATTGTAACCCCATCAACACCGAAACCCACCACCACCAAACCCCTCTACCACAGAATGCCGCCACTATTGTAAGTTATAAAATAAAAGGTCTAGCTGGTCCACGAGTGAAAAAGCAAAAAGAAAAGAAGAAAGCTAGCGAAATTTTATGTTGTGCTATTAGAGTTTTTATAATCTTGACTTTATCAAAGATTCATATATTCATATGTAATTTTATTTTATTTTTTGTTTTAGTTTGTGACTCGGGTTTAAATTAAAAAAGCAAAAGGAGGAAATAAATATTGTGATTTTATCTATCTATACTTTTATACTAAGGATATTGCTACAATTCTTGAATGTGAATGTAAAAAGTGAAAACTGAATGTATTTTAGGAAGGAATGAAAACTGAATTTTATTATATGAAACACAATAAATTGTAACAACATTTGAATAATAAATTCAGTCATCAATACCATTATAACATTATAATAGTCTATTTAATTTATCACTGTAACAGCCTTCAATAATTATTAAAAAGTGTAACTGTTAAAAATCATTACTATCTCCCCACACAAATCATTAAAAAGTGCAACGGCCTTCAATAATGATTATTAAAAATGTGTAACCGTATCCACCATATAAATCTACACAAACCATTTCATATCTCTCACACAAATGTTATTTTACAACAAAAAATAATCTCTCAATATACCATCACTTTCATTTCTCAACTCTTACGGGTACTTTTTGCAGTTATTCTTTATATTTTTGTTAGAAAAACGCTTATTTTGAACGTTATAAGAAATATTTACCACAATATCGTATATCGTTAATTATCTGCAGCTAGAAATTACCGGTGCTATGCATGGGTACTCGTCTAGTTAAAAACAATAACTATATACGAGATAATATAAACTTTGAATGTAATCAAGAGAGTAAATCCATAAAAAATTGATGTTAATGTATGCGTTATTTTCCAAATGAAAGTTTAATTAGTGGATTGACATGACCAGCTTTAGCCCACATTTAGGCTGGAATTATGTCTATCGACTTCATTTACAAAATTAACAGGTATTACATAACGGAAAAGAATCCCTTTAGCCATGTCTGGTAATTAATTATATGAATGTTAAATGTTGATGTACATGTAAAAACATGCACATGAATACATACATATATAGAAGAAAAGCCCGAGTCTTCAGTGTCCAAACACTATATTTAGAAACCGTTTGTGTAGGAATACTACTTCGTTTGCACCACTGGTTTCTAAGCAATTAAAGTATAAAAGGAGGATGATATATTTTTATGCAACAAATTATTACAATTAACTAGCCCTATGGCTTCATCAATTAAAACACTCATTCTTTTCCTCCTCCCTCTATTGCTTGCATATTCGGTCCTTACTGCCCCAGATATAACCGACGGTGGTGGCGACAAACCTGGGCCTGAAATCGATGATGGTGGTGGTGATAAACCTGTGCCGGGTGATGGTGGAGGAGACAAACCTGTGCCGGATGATGGTGGAGGAGGCAAACCTGTACCCGGAAACAACGATGGTGCATCTGATTATGCAAAGCCAGCACTCGAGCCTACATTTATGGGCGAATGGGTAATTGACAATCCTAACGCGGGTGTTGCTGCCATGCAACTCCAGCTGATGCCTAATGATCAGATCGTATGGTTTGATACCACGTCACTTGGTCCTTCGGGGTATAAATTACCTGAGGGAACTCCTTGCCCCAATAACCCAGATGCAAATAATCAGCCTGATTGTTTTGTTCATGCCATCGCTTATGATTGGAAGACCTCAAAATACAGGCCGCTTACGGTTAGTGTTTATTTGTTTCAACTATATATTCATTAGGGCACCTTAGTGAGGCAAGGGTGGTTTCAGCTATCTGTAAATTCATAGGAACAAAATAAATAAAAGTATGACGATCTTCAGTTTTCTATTTTATTTATTTTGAAATGGCTAAAAGATTTATATTCTTTTGATAAGAGAATTCATGGTTTCTTGGAAGTGATCTTGCTTGAAATACGGGGCACTAATATAAATAAAATTATGCAGTTACAAGGTGATGCATGGTGCTCGTCCGGAAACTTGTGGCCAAATGGTAACCTAATGGCTACCGGAGGTACCTTCAGTGGTGATAAAGCTATTCGAGTCATCGCTAACGATGATCCTAATGGAGACTTTACCACCAAAATTGGTGCTCTTGCTGATACTAGATGGTATGTTACTAATACAATAATTAATATCATGTTTAAAATAATATCATGTACTGAAATAAAATGCACTACAGGTACTCATCTAACCAGGTCTTGCCAGACGGAAGTTCAGTTGTGTTGGGAGGCAGAGATTCCTACAGCTACGAAATCGTACCACCACAACTGGAATTTAAACCCCAGAGATTCGATCTACCTTTCATGCAACAAACAACTGAACCTGCTTTAGGACCAGGAAGACCGGTCGAGAACAACCTGTACCCATTCCTTTTCCTCCTTCCTGATGGAAACATTTTCCTCTTTGCTAACAATCGTGCCATCACCTTCGAACCAGCTACGGGAAAAACCGTTAAGGAGTTCCCCGTCTTACCTGGTGGCTCTCGCAACTATCCACCCTCAGGATCCGCCGCTCTTTTCCCATTGAAGCTCACGGCTGATGATACCCCCGTCGTTCCTGAGATTGTAATTTGTGGTGGTAACCAACCAAATGCATATGAACTCGTTGACGCAAGGCATGTCACCGAAAAGCAGTTCCTACCTGCCCTCCAAGATTGTAATAGAATCCAACCCATGGCAGTAGATGCTGCGTGGGTCCCCGAACAAAACATGCCATCGCCAAGAACAATGGGTGATTTAATACATCTTGCCAATGGTGATATGCTGATGCTCAATGGTGCGAAAAAAGGTACCTCTGGTTGGGAAGACGCGACAGAGGCTAACCTTACACCTGTTTTATATACACCATACAAACCTATGGGACAAAGATTTAAAGAATTGACTCCAACAACAATTGCTAGAATGTATCATTCTTGCTCGGCTTTATTGCCTGACACTAGAGTCTTGGTCGCGGGTAGCAACATGCACCAGTTCTACACTTTCGACACCGAGTTTCCTACAGAATTGAGGGTTGAGAAATTCTCACCACCTTACTTGGACCCAGCCCTAGAACCTGAAAGAACCCAGATTGATCCAGCTAATACAGATGCGGTCTTGAAGTATGGAAAACCATTTAAGATTACAGCTGCTCTTATGGAAAGACAGGCCCTGGTGCTTGGTGAGGTTAAGGTAACCTTGTTATATCCACCATTCACCACTCATGGTTTCTCTCAAAACCAAAGGATGATTGTACCGGCAATAACCAGTGTTGAGAACGGTGTAATCACAGCCGTTGCACCTCCTTCTGGAAAGATTGCTCCACCAGGATACTACATTATGTTTGTGAGTCACCTCGGTATTCCTGGCACGGGTATTTGGGTTCACATCGACTAAGAGAGCCTTTTTTTGTTTGTCGGGATTATGATAAGAGCATCAGCAGTCCAAATTAAAATTTGCGACGAACTCATTAGTTGTTGCTTCTCAACAATAATGTAGGAATAAAATCTATCGCTTCAAATTAAAATGTTTGAATTAGTTTATTTCATTTTCTTTGTTGTTTTACTTAGGTTCAGAAATCCGTACACTTATGGATCATTTTGTATGTGTTTCATTACCTATGTTACCATGCGTTGCTAGAATGTAATTTCTTTGATGTTTGAAATTCGAAATAAGTTGTTGCGACCTATTGCAACGATGCTATTATATGTTGTTCGCGACTTCGCGGCATGCAAGGAATTGACACCCATGCGTAATATACTAATGATTATTGTCTAAAAAATGTATATAACTTGTGACACATTTTACTTTGTCCCATTTTCAGTTTATCTGGTTGTATTTATTTAATTACTTATGTACATACGTATATACTACAACGATTTATTAAGAAAAAATCAGTAGGCTACAGATCAAAGTAAAAAAGAAAGGTGACGTTGTATACAATTATAAACCATTGTCCTTGCATATACTAATCTCATGCATTTTTTTTCATAAACTAATAGATTCGCAATCACTGGATGATTATTTGGCATCATCACTTTTCCTAAATTTTAGTTTTTACGTAAAAAAAATTCCTTATACATTAATATCAATTTGTATTTTGTAATAGATTTTTGTTGGATGAAAAAATTTAACTTAATTTAAGTTACGTGCATGTTCAGATTTATGTTGTTTAAATTTAACTATTGATATTTTGTTGTATACAATATGTGAGTTTAAAACACATGATGAACGTTAATGAAGTTAAAATATAATTTTTTTAAAATGTTTTTTCCAGATCTCCTTATATAAACTTTAAATAAGAATTACATTAGTTGTTGCTATAAGTACAATCGCGTATATTTGTTTTCATATCACAATAATTCGTGTTTACATTAGATATTTATATTCCCGTTAATAATAATTTAGCCGTATTTAATATTCAAACCCGTGTATGATATTATGTTGTACACAATATGCGAGTTTAATAACACATGATGATTTTTATATAATGTTTTTTCAGATATCCTTATATAAACTTTAAACAAAAATTACATCAGTTGTTGTTATAAGTACAATCGTGTATACTTATTTTCATGTCACGGTAATTCGTGCTTGCATTGATATTTATATTCCTGTTAATAATAATTTAGCCGTATTTAATATTCATTCCTGTGCACGCATGAGATAAACTTATAAAATGGAATAATAATGAGTCTTTATTGAACGCATATAGTAAAAATAATTTTTTTCCCGGATATTCTTACTTAAACTATAAAGAGGAAAAACATGAATTATTCGTATACGTACAACATTGTGTATTTATTTGCATACACAATAATTCGTTTATTAATTTTGATATTTATAATCTTGTGCATATATATGTTTAAAACAAGATATATGTTGTATTTTTAAAATATAAAGTGTAGAGGTATAAATTCTAAAAGGTTATTTTTTTTAAACTTATTAAAAAACATGGAAACTTACAAATTTACTAATTTATATAAAATTCAACCACTAAAATTTTATTAATTATCTCATTTTTTTTAAAATTTGTTTTCACAAATTTGACACATAATTTTTATGTGTATTCTTCATCAAAATTTTTAATTTTGACCAAATTGGATTCAATTTTGACCTTTTTTTTAATCAATCAGATCGTACGATTTTATCTACGTTTCAAAATCAAGTGACCTGATTGGTCTATTTTTTCTATTATATTATTTTGCCAAGAAAACTCGAAGATGATGTAATTATTTTATTATACGTAAAAGATTAGCAATGCATGTCTATTGAATTAAAATGGAAGTTGGCCGGAAACAACATTTACCTCTTTAAAGACACTAATATTTATCCAAGCTTTTTATTTTAAAGAACAAATGAATTATAAAAACATACAATACCCACGATTGCCTGGGTACATTAATTGTTGCAACCCGACTGACCCGACCCGGTTATATTAAATGCGACCCGTCTTAATTCGTCTCTTCATTCTTTTGCATTTCTCCTCACACGTGTCTTCCATCCTCATTGTGTCATCCACTCCCTCTCCTTAAACTCATATCCATGTCACTTCTTCTCTCTCTCCCACCGAGTATTTAATACACACATATCATCACATCAATATTATCGATGGATCTGAGTTTCTTCCCCAATCTGATTTTCTTTCCAAGTGGCTCCCCCCGACTCAAACCCGCTTCATTCTTACTAATAAAATCAATGAGTAGATCTCATTGATTTATGCCAGATCTTTCAGTTTTAAGATGGAGAAGATCGCATGCATTGAGTTTTGCCTAATCAAATATGTAAGTTTATTTTTTTTGAACGGCAAGACTTTATTAAAACTAGCAAGAAGCTAGAAAAGATTACAAACTAATACAATTAGGATTTTTTTAACCAACTATCCCATGTAATTTTAGACTTACAACGATTAGAACACCATGTAAAAGACATTTGCACCACCTCATCAAAAAGGAGCCCTCGACATGGGATCTTAGCTCCAAACAAAATTTGATTACGAAAACGCCAAATAGTCCACCATAAAATGTAACAAATGCCTTCGAGGAAAATCTTCAAGTGTTTTGGCAACCGAATGTTGATGAGCCAATAGAGCCAATCGTTATAATCTTGGAAAATAGAATCATCAATCTCCCACCATCGAAAAACTTTACTCCAAAGAAGACGAGCCATAGGACAAAAAAAAAGATATAAGACGTCGACTCCACCGAAGAATTACATATAGGGCATAATATCGAAGGGATTTCGATTCCTCTAATAAAGAGATTAAGTCTTGTAGGGAGTTTATCCAAGAAACCCCTCCAAGCGTGAATATTAACCTTAGCCGGAATAACCTTAACCCACCTAGAAGGCACATTAGCTTTTGGGAGAAATATTTCATCAATAAAATTGCGAGTGGATTTAACCGAAAACGAACCTGATGCATCTAAACTCCAAAACCAACGGTCACTCATATTAGAAAGGGAGACAGAAGCCAGCCGAGAATGAAGCAAGACAAGGTGGGCTTCTTCGACCCCTCCTCTTGGCAGCCTTCGAAAGGAGTGAACCAGGGAAGGAAAATGCAATTTTTCAGCCACTGTAATTGTTATACATTCTTCCAACGCATACAGCCTTGGGAAGGATTATTTAAAAGACTCCTCGCCTACCCATTTTTCGTCCCAGAAAGAGGTAGAATCACCATTCCTAACTTTCTTTATTATAAATTGCAAGAGATCAGTACCTTTGATTTTAAAAGAATTCATATCATGAATAATGTCTAGCCATTCCCAACTTTCTTTATTATAAATATGTAAGTTTATTAGCAATCATTTTTTATTTTTCTAACAATAAAAAATCAATAAAGAAAAGCTTGGTGATTTGAAAAATAAGGAGCAGCAGATTGTTAGTTATCATAGCTGATATATGCTTTTAAACCAAAAATTGTACAATCTGTTTTTTAAGTTGTGTTTAATTTATCATTTTTTCAAAACCACATTACAAGAATCGTTGCAGAAATAAATTAGCTTTGGAATGGGAGGCAAATGCAAGCAGTTATTGATGAGTCACAGCCTGGTATTACCCATCTTCTCTACTCGAGGTATCTAGACACATTCTAGGCTATATGTATGTGTTCGTGTAAGTGCGTGTGTATGTGTATGAGCGTAGTATGGTGCATACATCTTTATGCCCATTGAATGGTGTACGGTTTACATGCCATCATATAAAGTTTTTTTCCCACTTTGTTTGTTTATAATCAAACTGGAATAAGAGAAGAAAATATCAATATTAACAATTTTTCCATATAATATTTGTAAAGTCTTATGTGGGCATAAGAGTGTGATAGAAGAAAAGGAGTACCAAAAATCTATAATTTCAAATTTTCTTTGTTAAATGATATCAAAAGGACTCAAAACTTGAACCATAAGACACTATATATTGAAAGGACATTTAATGTATTCATATGCATGTGTTATGTAATGTCTTGGCAACCTTTTTTAGTTTGTTCACGTACGTTAGTATCTTTTGTATTGTTAAAAAAACTTGATCGTTTAAAATTTTAAAAAGGTTATATGGTACGATGGTGACACGGGTAGGCGAGACATCATGATCAAGATAATCATGAATGTAAAATTTTTAGCTATCTCGTCTAGGTATGTAAGTATAGTTTATTATTTTGATGAGGTGAGTAACAGGATTGACGACAAGTGCATGGGGATCTATGATTATAAAAATCAATCATGCACATTTAGTGTTGTAATTAATAACTTCCTCGAAATCATTAGCATTAGATTACCTTATGTTTTCAAAGGAACATCTGAAATTGACAATAAATTCACCATTGTTCAGTCAACGGGTTAAGAGATAAGCAAGTGATCTGGTACTGATTCAAAAGCATGTAGATGCCACCCTACCCCTTGCCCAGAGACGTAACTACACTAACGCATGAACAATAGAGGAAGTTTAGTTATAGGGTATTAAGAATTGAAGAAAGAATTTTGCAACCTAAGAGGTTTATTAGGTAGGCGTCTTTCATTATTATCTGTGCTTAGAAATGGTAGTTGTAATGCCAAGTTAGTAAATACTGAATGTAGTAGGCGGCTTTCGTCATTATACGTGTTAATTTTAGTTGTACAACTGATTTAGTGAATACAGATGAAGTATGTTTGTGTCGTGTTTCATGGTGCGAACATGTCCTGTCAACATTGTTTGTTTATATACACTTGCAAGCTGTAGACTTTTAGTTTTATGTCAAGGAGGTTTTAAAATTTGTTAAAGATAGAAAATCATTATTTTTTATTAATCGCACTTTTTTCGCCTTATGAGGTTGCTTAGTTAAGCTTATGGCTAACGAGCTTATTTACATTTGGAAAAGCTCTTATTCTTGACCTTTCCGGATAATAAGCTTAACAACTTGGTACGCTCATAAGCTGGAAAAATAGGCATTATAAGCTTTTAAAAATTCATATAATGGCTGGAATCGATGTGTTGTGTAGTGATGAAACAATCCAAAAGGATTAGTATTATCTTCGATGTTTGTTTTTGTTGTTGAATTTGGTATAAATTAAACCAAATACGTATATAGGAATTATTAGCTGTAGTAAAATGGTTAAATGTAGTCTGATATAGTTTTGCGACGCAGGAGGGCGGGATAACGTATTAGCTATGGATGCACAAAATGTTGTAAACCCATCCCGGTTCAGAAGTGTTTGTTTTGAAACATCTTGACAAACGCTCTGTTATCTCACAATTGTTCGCGAGAAGAATGTTGTCATCCTTTGGGCACGACAACCGAATGAAGGTTAGTATCCATCCTTTGCTTTGTTGTTAGACTTCATTTTGTTCTTCACTCACGAATACTTTTACTGCAGCCCTTGCGTTTGCGGACAATGATGGACGAATCTTAGAAACTCTGAATAAAGGTGTGATACGGAAAGTACCTATTTGTTGTGTATTGATGGTGTTTCCCTGGAAAGCAACGCAATTAGTAACATTAATTTCCTCTCATTTTGTTGATGTTTTGGAGTATTGCCTTTTTCCAATTGTATTTTACGCGTGCTTTATTTTCTCAGGAAATCAGCTGCCACCCCTTAAGCATTCAGACCTTTGGCGCGATGTAAGAAGACGTGTAATAAGATGTCATTCATTCGTAAGTGTTACGAAGAGAAACATAACAAGCCAATGTTTGGGGGATCGATCTAAAGATAAAACACATTGCATCGACGTTTACAGGTATGTCTTTGCATCAGACTTATTTTTTCTTTTTTATTAAAGTGAAAACTAATACATGAATCAGTCATTGCAGAAATGCCATCAGAAAACACCCGAGATGCAAGTCATAAGACATACTTCTTATCAAACTAAACGTAAGTGGATAATCCATCTATATAGGCTTCTTATTATATATATTCTGCGCACATGTGGTTTTATTTGAGATTAATATTTTGACATAATGACCACTATGCATCGGTTTGATGGAGTTTGTTGTTCCTCCTGCTGATACCTCAACAATCTTCCCCATATCTGTGTTGATCTCTGAACAAGTACTTTCAGCAACATTAAGGCATATGTCGTGCACCCAAACCCTTTTTAACGTTAAGTTGACAACCTGTAACATAAAAGTTATTTTGTGGGGTACTGAACCAGTTCCTATTCATCTCAGGGGTGATAATTACGATCAGTATCAAGTCCTTTATTCAATTTCTTACGAAACGAGCCAACTTGAAGGTTTTGTGTTTTCTTGCTCTTTGTCTTTCTCCTTTCGTGCCCATTTGAAGTTCATCTTTAGGGTAAAAAAATAGCTTATCATTGTAAGTTTCACACCGTATGCAATATTCTTGATTTTTTAAGACTATGAGCAATATATGTATGTTATTGGTGTTGTAGCAGTATTATCATGAAGCCTTTGACCGACGGCTGGCTAACTTGGTCGGCGGCTAGAAGCCTCAGAGACCTCAAAGGCCGGTGGCTAAGCCTATTTTCATGAACTTTTTCTCATCTTTCTTCCAGGAACTCCCTTTTTACCAATATGTATTAGACTTAAACTCAACATAGCGCTTTCAAACATATCATTAACATTCCTAAAGGTTTAAGACTAGCTTGGACCCATACCAAATCAAAATGGATCAAAACGGGTGGAATTGGCATTATGCCAAACACCCCATAAACATATGAACATGAAATTTACTAATATTTAAAACTACATATTCTGCGTTTATACAAACATGACCCAAAAGCATTTTTTCTAGAGCGTTTCGTGGTATTAGAGAGGGTAAGGATAAGCTCGATTACCCATGAGCTCCGCCAATAGCTAACCTGCGATCTTTAGGCTTAGACTTGATCTTACCTATATGAAAGACATAAATGAAGCAACGCAAGCTATAAAATTAGTGAGATAATACATATAACTGAAAATAAATCATAACATTAAAGCTATAAGAGTGCTTCGTTAAAACTTTCCCAATTCAATGTTCATGGTGCATACTAGCACTTTAGTTCCACAATGGAACGCATCCTTTCAACTTTTCTTCTAATCAAGCTAATACTTCATAATCATACAAAACATCCTCTAAGGATGTCATGAAAACTTATTTAATTCACTATAGCTTTATAAGCTCTAATCGTCCACATAGGACGTCTAGTCTCATTTTAGAGACGCATCATGAACATTATATGCAATTCATCCACTAAGGATGTTTGGTTTCATTAAGGAACATATGAACAGACTATATACATGTCATCCACTTAGGATCTCTAGTGAGTTTTATACTCATGTTATCGTCCACTTTGGACGTCTAAGTCTTCTTTTGGGACATGTAGCCATTTAAAGGCTATTGTCACTCACTTAGGATGTCTAACGAGTTCTATACTCATGCTATCGTCCACTTAGGATGTCTAAGTCCTCCAGTAGGACATGTAGCCATTTAAAGTCTATTGTCACCCACTTAGAGTGTCTAACGAGTTCTATACTCATGTTATCGTCCACTTAGGACGTCTAAGTCCTCCATTGGGACATGTAGCCATTTAAAGGCTATTGTCATCCACTTAGGATGTCTAACTTCATTTATGGAATACTTGACCACAATATCATACATGTCGTCCACCAAGGATGTCTAGACTCGTTTTAGAGTCACATAATCATATATACATACAAGTCATCCTTTAAAGATGTTTAGTTCCGTTTTCGGAATGTAACTATCTCTTTTAAAAATGTTGTCTGCTTAGGACGTTATGATAAGCATGAGTTCATATTATATGTTAAAACATATTACTAAGACCACATGGGTTGTTACAGGTTATTTTGACCCGTCCACTTTAGTTCACACATATCAACTTTACAAACTAACTCATTAATCATATCGCCCACTTAGGACGTTAATATAAACATTAATTCCCCATTTATGCTATAAACGTGTTACTAAGACCACAGGTCATTATGGGCTACTTTAACCCATTCACAATATTTCACATGTATGTTTATATTACGTGATTTACTTTTACCCATAACATATAATTTAACATAGAATTGCATTTACTTAACATGTACTCGTAACACGAGTGAAGTAGCAATGCATATGATGTAATATAAACATAAATACCACAAAGCATCTAACGGGCTCCTAAAATCCCGCTAATGTTCTTATATAGATTACTCACCTCGATTTAGCTTGTAGTATTTCTCTACCTCCCGCATACATCCCTAGCTAACTTTTATAACCTAGGAACATTTAAATAACATGGGGCTACTTAGAATAAATCTTAGCTTGTTATAAACAAACATCAGAAGTGAACTCGGCCATAAGAGGGTGTTTGGTTTTGTGAATAACATGTGACATAAAATAACTTTTCAAAATCTAACACCACAAAATGGTGTTATATCATCATAAAAATGTGCCTATCACTTATCTTAGCTCTTACACGTGATTAACATGTGTTCTTAGTGATTTAGAAAATCACAACTTAACATAAACTTGTAACATTCTACAAAACCTCACTTATGACATCAAGATACAATCTTTAGGCTTAACCCAATAATGAGTGTGTGGAAACTAGAAGAGGGGTTGAATAGTTTATCGTTTTTTAAATTTATTTATCGTTTATATATAAAATATTAGATTCAAGTTTATGTGATATCAATATGTACACAATATGAACGATTAAGACAAGTAAATAAATAATTATCACCACAATATTAATTTACGAGATAAAAGGAAAGAGTTAGAAAGATCAAACCACAATATGAAGATTTATAGTGGTTCGGTAACAAAGCTCCTCTTCACCCTACTCCACTCCTCGAGTACCCAAATCGAGAGTTCACTTCACTATGCCAACAAGCTCCCTTTAGGCGGAGAAAACCGTACACAAGTTGCTTACACCAATTTTTGACACTAAGCCAAATGTTGAGTTCTAATCTTAGCTAGAACCGATCTACCACACACTTGTATTTTAAAGCCTAAAATACTAACCACTCTCACAAGTATTTACTCACCTAAATACTTACACGATCTACTCGATCCAACTATTACACAAGACTATAAGAGATGAATAAATTACAACATACACCACAATCGTAATCAAGTTACGTATACACAACCTAAACTACAATACTTCGTATCTTGTTAATCACGAGTATTATTCTCTTTCACTTGGAGAGGAAAGCATGGATCACTTGGAAACAAATGCTTATATTAATTGAATGATTAAAGGTTTAGAAGGTTTGGAAATATGTTGGTTGATTTAAGACAGAAAGAATGTGTGTGCAAAAGGTGAAAAAAATCTGTGGGAACAATCCACTATTTATAGGCAAAGCTGGGAGCTCGTATACACGGCCGACCCCCTTAAATACCTGGCTAGCCCCCTTATCAATTAGGGGGCCGCCCATACCTATCAAGGGGTCGACCCCTGTAGGACGGTCCCCACTTTGTCATTTTCTGGGAAGGTGTTTTCTGGGGCAGGTTCTTTCGTTTTTAGGGGAAAATTTTGAATTCAAAAATTTATTTTTAATTAAAAAATTTATTAAAAATACAAATATATTTTGTCTAATTTTTGTAAATATGTTTTGTTACATTTTATAAAAAATGTAAGGTTTAAAACAAAATTTAAATACCTTTGATCATTAAATAAATCAAGCATTTATTTATTCATACCTTTAAGTGATTAGTGTCGAAATAAAAAATTTACGACTAATAACTTATTTAAGTTTAATTTTACGTATAACGATTTTACATTTTGTGATTATCAAAACGTAGAGAAGTCGAAAAATATAATAACGTTTTTAGACATTATTTGTATTGACAGGGTAAACTTCAAAAACGAATTAGGAAACATAATCATGATCCATACCTCTAATTGGATTGTGGGAAAACTATAATTCATTCCCCTTAGCTTGGATATACCGATTTCCTTGTTAAAACTTGCTTGAAATCAAGATATCAATCAAACCTTAACGTGTTCATGTGATCTATGTCTGAGACATAAGGAATGCGAAGGAGCAGGAAGTTTATGGAGTTTCCTTACATTTAAGAAATCTTATGAATGTTATAATAGTTTTAATTTAAGTTTCACCATTTGGCAAAACTAGTCCCTGATAGGGAAACTATTGCAAGGAGAGTCCTTTTTAACAAAAGGTAACTTATAAACGTAACAAAAGTTAACTGGAAAGCATTAAAATACAATAAAATCAATACTGTAAAAGTTGAGGTGTTACAACTCTCCCCCACTTATTTGTTTTGGGTCCTCACAAACCATTTTTGATGAAACACAGGGTAACATTTGATGGGCTCTTCTCCAGCTCCATGTATATACTAACCCCTCTTTGTGTTTCCATTTAACTTGAAAAGGAGGACCTCTTTATCTCGTAGTATCTTGGCCTTAGTGTCAGGAATTTTTATTGACTCCTCAAAATGATAAAGTTAATATCTGTTAAAGGGGCATACTCCTCTTCATTTGCTAAATGTTATGTTAGCTGGGATACGTCATTATTACTAAGCTCTTCTGATTACTCAGGTCTATACAATACCTTTCCACACAGTTTGTAATCCGAACCAGATCAGCCTAACGTAGTATGAGCTTACTACTTTTTTTTCCTAATTGAATAACTCCTTTCTAAGGGAATACTTTTGACATACTTAGAATAGCAACTAAATTCTATTGCTCGTCCTCCCTTATCCGCA